>JBAWJQ010002727.1:0-130428 GCA_037783105.1 Bactrocera zonata | reverse complement strand
TTCCATCACGTGTCATTGTTCCCCACAACACATCCATAGCTATGCCAATTGATGTCAAAGGATTAGCCCACATGCAGATTTGTCAACATTCAGCGACTGCACGCATATTAATCTTCCATCAGCACGCACACAAAGAACCTTATAAGCACATAAGTATTTACTTGTGTTTATGTAGGAAAATGTGTGATTGCCCTTGAAATTGCTTGATTACAACACGAGCGTTGTACCACGCCACGGCACCTCCGCTGTGGCGTCTTCGTCTTTCAAATGCATGTCATCAACATTTGCCACCCTTTGTTTGACCTCCAACTTCGTCTTTCCCCACTCAATACGTTTTGTCGCGTCTCTTTGCACTTTTCTAGACGCTCCTGTATATCAATTTCACTGCTTGCCAGCCAGTTCGGTCTGTCGTCCAGCAATGGGAGGCCGTTTGGCAGGCAGACTCCATGAGCTGCTGCTGACTTGACGCACATTTATGCTTGTGAATGTGTCTATATACATACGAATGTATTACAGATACATATGTATCACACATCTTGTACCTTCTTTCTCACAACGAAAACCGAGTGTTTGTGCGCGTGTGTCGGCTGCCAGCGCCAGTATTTATTTGCAGCTTCATTTGTTCCTCGCGACGCTGTTTATTGGTTTTTGGTTTGCTGTCTTTGTTTCGTTTCGCGTTTCGCGGAGTTTCGTTGCGTGGCCTCGGTACACAAATGCGTCTGAATTGTTGACTTCGAATTCGATTCTGCTGTGCATGCTCGGCGCCCAGTAGGTTGTCCTTTTACATCGCCATGCGGTTGACTGTGAACGGTGTGCCGTTGCACGTACACGTCTCCACTTTCTGGGCTTTCTGTGCGTGTGTTGGTGTGTATTGTTGTTGCTGTTTAATGCGCCTGCGTCTGAAGGGCCCGTGACAGCCGTTTGCCGGTTGTCAACGTCTGGTCGCTGGTTGCCAGGTTACCGGCTGCTGTCATACATACATACATTCATATGCATATGCTTGTTGTTGCAGCCCAACAATTTGCCATTCAGCTCAGTTGCAACGACAAACCGTAGCTTGGAACGGCACAGTAGTTGCTTTTGATTTTTCGCCATTTTCTGCGCGCTTTTCCCCATTTAAATTTGCCGTGTACTTATGTACTTATGTATTTATGTTTATATATTTGCTTATGGCAAAAAACTATAGTTTTCGTCCCCACAACTGTAACGTGTGTCTCGCATGCGTCAGTCATTCGGCTAAGCCGGTCTGGTTCCGCGTCTTATTTATGGCACATATTGTATTTGTTAATGGCATAGCCGCCTGTCGTCTGTCGACCGTCGACTGTGGCGTTCCTGTGTGACTGACCGTACGCTTAGTCACTCGGTCGCTGGATCCTGTAGCTCGGTGTCGATGTCGTTCCTGAGTCATAGTTCCATTTTCATCGAGTGTATTTACGAGTTTGTATGACTTTCGTCGCATTCATCATTCGTTTATTTTGTTCTCATTGTTTGTTGTTGTTACTGTGGGTAGCACTTTGGTTGAGGGCGTGAGTTGTGCGCCGCGATTTCGTTGCATGCACGCGTTTCGCTCCCTAATTTCTTCGTGTTTGCACTATCCGCTACCGAAGTGCATGCAAAAACATACTTATAAGTGTATGTGTGTGTGCATGTGCGTAATAAATATGTATGCATGTATAATGTATTTGCTTTGCGCCGCCTTTGTCCTGATTTCGTTGCGGGAAACACACCCTGACTTTGTTATTATTTGTGCAGTTTTCGGCTATTTGCCCGATCTCTAATTGAAAATCAATAATATTGAGGTGTTGCTACATAATGCAGTGCATATGTGTGTATGTATGTGTAATATTTATATATGTATATACATATGTACAGCACCGTACCGGTGGATTCTAATTATAAAACAGAAAAATTCAGCTAAACATACAAACTATGAATTAATAACTCTAAAAAGTAATTTTTAGCTATTTCTACGTATAAAGATTGTGTCCAAAAAGTACCCAGAAATTGTAAATAGAAAGTAAAATATTGAATCATTCATCAATAATTATTTTGTCGCTTTCAAAGTAATCCCCAGCAGTTGTAATACACTTAGGCCAACGATTTTTTCAGTCTTAGAAACACTTTTTGGGATGATCTTCAGCTCTTCGATCGACTGAAAACGAATTCCACGGAGCGGTAATTTCTGTTTGGAGAACAAGAAAAAATCACTCGTAGCTAAGTCTGGTGAATACGGTGATCGATCGATGGTATTCATGGCATTTTTAGCTTTAAATTCTGTCAAAATCGTATTCTTTTTGCGGGAAACAATCAGCCTTAATGGAACGAGTCGAGCAAGAGTGCGTTTCATATCCAAAATGTCGACCAAATCCTGACGATTTTCAAACACTATATCCTTCACTTTTTTTTAAATCTTTTCATCAGTTGAAAGGGTCGAACGTCGTCCAGAACAAGTCATGTCTTCAACGATCTTTCGACCGACAAACTGAAAAAAATCGATTAAAAATTAAAATTTTATATAGTAGTCTATTAGGGTCTATTAGATCCCGACCTTGTCTCGTAAGGATTAGAGTCCATGCCTCCTTGGCCACTAGCCAAAGTTGTGTTGCGTATGCTGTTGCTCGAACTCTTTCAACATTTACCCATAAATTTTCGATTGAATTCAGGTCCAGTGCCTGTGCTGGCCAGGACATTACGTCGATCTTTTCTGATACAAAATACTGCTAATCTAGTTTGATTGTCTGTTTCGGGTTATTCTTTGGCAAATGATAACATAAAATTCTTCAGGTTTACACACTCTGTTCGGATTAGGGTGCTATAAAGCAAGCCTACTATATACTATATCTTATTGATCTGGATGTAGCTTTGACCTCCATCTTCGTTGATGGATTTCGCCTTTGTAGTAGCCGCTGAGCTTGTTTCGAAATTTGCAGGAGTCTACCACCTACAGCTTCGCTTCTTCCCACTGGTTTGGACTGGTTCCCTTACCCATGTTAGCTAAGCCATCCTGCTCCTTCAAATGACCGCATGGGTGTGCTCAGTTCGGCGTCCATTCTAGCTTCTCGACCACGTCCTTACGCTTCCCCTTTTTTGAGGGCTGCTTTGGTTCGCTCTCCGTTGAACGCTGCCTCTTTCCAGCGATATGCTACTCAATACGATTAGCATGCGCTGCGATCGTTGTGGTAGCAGCCTCGTCTCCCACCGACGTTTGGACCGATATCCCAGTCCGCTTCGTTCCTTTGTTGTCCTCCATTTCGAGTTTTTGATTCGGCGGTCTCTAAGCCTAGCGTTTTATGCCTATCGCCGGGTACTTCTTTAGCAATGGCCGTTGTATTACTCATTCACCTACTTCTGAGGTTTGTCTGATGAGATCTCTAAAAATCTTATCTATAGCCAAAGAAGTTTTAAAACAATCTTCGAGACCGAAAAATATAACAAAATTAATATTTAAAATTTTTTGGAAGTAAAAAAAAAAAATTTAATGTAATTGAATAATTTGATTAAAGGGAAACTTTAGCTGGAATCCACAATGTTGAATTTAATATTATTTTGCTTAAAAATGTTTATAATTTTATATTTGAAAAATAAATACATATTTATTATGCGAATTAGACATATGTAACGGGTGATTTTTTTGAGGTTAGGATTTTCATGCATTAGTATTTGACAGATCACGTGGGATTTCAGACATGGTGTCAAAGAGAAAGATGCTCAGTATGCTTTGACATTTCATCATGAATAGACTTGCTAACGAGCAACGCTTGCAAATCATTGAATTTTATTACCAAAATCAGTGTTCGGTTCGAAATGTGTTTCGCGCTTTACGTCCGATGAGCGATGAGGCTCATTTCTGGTTGAATGGCTACGTAAATAAGCAAAATTGCCGCATTTGGGGTGAAGAGCAACCAGAAGCCGTTCAAGAACTGCCCATGCATCCCGAAAAATGCACTGTTTGGTGTGGTTTGTACGCTGGTGGAATCATTGGACCGTATTTTTCAAAGATGCTGTTGGACGCAACGTTACGGTGAATGGCGATCGCTATCGTTCGATGCTAACAAACTTTTTGTTGCCAAAAATGGAAGAACTGAACTTGGTTGACATGTGGTTTCAACAAGATGGCGCTACATGCCACACAGCTCGCGATTCTATGGCCATTTTGAGGGAAAACTTCGGACAACAATTCATCTCAAGAAATGGACCCGTAAGTTGGCCACCAAGATCATGCGATTTAACGCCTTTAGACTATTTTTTGTGGGGCTACGTCAAGTCTAAAGTCTACAGAAATAAGCCAGCAACTATTCCAGCTTTGGAAGACAACATTTCCGAAGAAATTCGGGCTATTCCGGCCGAAATGCTCGAAAAAGTTGCCCAAAATTGGACTTTCCGAATGGACCATCTAAGACGCAGCCGCGGTCAACATTTAAATGAAATTATCTTCAAAAAGTAAATGTCATGAACCAATCTAACGTTTCAAATAAAGAACCGATGAGATTTTGCAAATTTTATGCGTTTTTTTTAAAAAAAAAGTTATCAAGCTCTTAAAAAATCACCCTTTACATAGTTATAAAGTTATGTACGTCCATTTGACCGCAAATCCCACTTACTGGAAGTCCTACAAGTGTTGAGAAACCGCTACTATTTTTAAGCCTGAAAGTCAAAGCAGAGTTAAATATTTAATATTTATTTATATATGCCTATACGTATGTTAAAACACAAAAATCATAACTTTCACTATCACTAAGACTTTTGCTGTCAAATTCGATCCACGATTGGACCACGAATGTGTTGTTGATAGCAACAATATAAGTGATCACACTTAAGATTATCCAAATATATTGACAAGTACAAAAATACACATTTATTTACTGATGATTTTATTTTGCTAAGCTATGCCATGTAAATGAAGAACCACAAGCAGCGCTTATCCTTAGCAGACGTATTAAGCATGTATGGCTGTGAGTACGCTGTGCATGAAGGGGTTAATAGCCGGCAACCGGATTGTGCATATCTGCAGTTTAAAAATATAATCACACTCCCATTCGCTATGCGCCGCGCCAACTCGCTGCGGCCACAGCCGTGGAATGTCATATCAGACCCTGCACTTGACAATGCACCCAACATATGCATGTACATTTGTATGTGTATTTACAAATAAAAGGCTTATGAAGCATATGGCTAGGCGTACAAGTGCATGCAGAAGCATTCTATAAAGTTGTAAAATGAAATGAGTTAAAATAAGGAAGCAATATTTAAATTTACTACTTTCCTGTTTGTGAGAAATCCACTCGACTTCTGATAAAAGCCTCGATAAATAACAAAACAAAGTGCGAACGATATGTGTTATGCGTCTCTAGGCGGTAGCGCAGCAAGAGGAAGGGTGTGGCGCCTGAAAGACAAGATTTTAGTGCCATTCCCTCAGCAGCATTATAATAACCACAGCAGTGGCGACGGCAGTTTAGGCTGAAAATGAAAGTTTTAAGCTGAAAAATCCAAATGCCCGTTCTTCGAATGCCGATAAGAAAGTGAGGTCAACAGTAGGGAGGCGGCGCATTGAGTGGGAAAAACACAATCTTACAAGCAAATGCATGTACATATGTATGTTTGTGTATGGAATTTGAATGGATTATATTTAAAAGTGCGGGCGACGAATGAATCATTACCGATGAAAGAATGCGGGGTTTACTTATCGTAGTGAAATGGAATTTTGAAATAAAATAATTTCCAAACACACACAAATGTACATAAATGTATTGTTTTATTAATTTCAATATTAAAAAACGAAAAACTTCCGGGATCCCGAAGTTTCGGGATTACATTTTCGGGATCCCGAATGTTAATTTGTGAGCATACATAAATATGCATTATTTTAATAATTTCAACATTAAATAACGAAAACCTTCCAGGATCCCGAAGTTTCGGGATTACATTTTCGGGATTCCAAATGTTAATTGGTAAAAATATGTCCATATACCATATATGCATTATTTGAATAATTTCAACATTAAATAACGAAAAACTTTCGGTATCCCGAAGTTTCGGAAAATCAAAACAAACTAAATTTTTTTTTTTGCAAACGTTTTTACAAAAAAATGCAAATTCTCGTAAACATTTGTCGACGATTTTCTTTAATAGTAGTAGAAACAATAAAAATATTTCGTTAAAGGCCTGTGTAAAATTTAAAATCGGTTGAGTAGCTCGCGAGAAGCATTGGCAACCGCAATAAAATTAATTAATGATAATTCTATATTTAATATTACAATTCTCGTAGTATTGATAAGTATTTAAATGAAACTTCAACTAATATAGCGCGATTATTATTAAAAATAGAAATTTCTTACTAAAAATTCCGGTGATTAATTAAAACTTCCTGGCCTTTCACAGAATACTATTATGGCTAACGGATATAGATATTAGTTAGTGTTCAAATTTAATATTAGACAATAGCTTCCTTAACCTATTCAAAAAAAAAAAAAAATTCGTTAGTAATTCGTTTTCTCCTCTGGGACACACCCAACCATTAACTTTCATAGTTTAAGGCAAAGAGAAGCAACCGCCTCTTGAAACTATTGGTTATGCTTAAATGGCCAACTCCTTTAGTTTCGCATAACCAACTATTTGCCGCATTTTCTTGCAGGCTATCCTAGCGTAGACATGTTGTTGTTGTATCACTATTCGGTTGAATAGTTCGCCGCTGGTGAAATGCATTTCCAACTTTTTTTGGGAGTCGGCTTATTGGTGCATGCCACGAAAGTTGGTGAGGTGAGCATGCGAGTAAAAACAGTATAGGACAGCTATTAAGCCTTTCCCATTTTTATATATGTACATATACCCCATACGTAATGAAAATGTACAAAGATGATTCAGTTCGATGCCTTGAAAACTGAGAGGCTAGTTCGCATATGTACAGACGGACGGAATTGCCAAACGGCCCTCTTCAGGGTACAAAAAGGTAGAAGCAGCAGTAGTTGAGACTAAAAAAAATAAAGCTTTACGTCCCTAGAATTATTATTATTTTTTTACTTTTGGAAAGTTTAAAGGGCAGTTAAATTGAAAATAGGAAATTTCAGGTTAATTCATAGATATATCTATGGCAGATTTGGTTAGAAAATACTATTAGTGTTATCCTTTTAAAATAATCTAAAAATCTATAGAATCCAGTTAGATCGATCACATTGTCCGTAGACATCGTCGGAAGGTGTTTGACAGCAAAAGTTGCTATCTGACTCAGGGAGCTCGAATTCCTAAAAGAACACGTGTCTAAACACTCGGAAATCCCGGAGTCACCAAACCGAACTCTGGCAGCTTCTTCTCTACCCAAATGCCGGCGGAGGGGGTTGTGGGTGAGAAGAAGCCGCTGGAGGAGAGGGGCAGTAAGTTTCTTTATGGATGAGTCAAAGCTGGAGAAGGTTGGTGGAGGGGTTTACTGTCAAGAGCTCTCTATCAACTCAGACCTCCTGACTATTGCAGTGTCTTCCAAGCCGAGATTGCTGCCATTAAGGTAGCAGTAGACTTAGCATCCACTCAGTTAGCAGAGAGGTCTGGAACTCATTAACAGTGCCTTCAGGGCTTGTCAAAGAGTTCCTAACCTCGCTATCAATAGGATCGAGTGTCTTTGTGATAAAACTGGTATCGCAGGAAACAGTAAAGCTGGTGAGCGTGCAAGAAAAGGTACCCTGGAACCACTATCGGTAGAAAGGGACCGTGTCGGTCCTCCCGTATCCCCACCGAACTGGCGAGAGTTGAAATTGAGGGCCTTTGTAAGTTTGTATTCGTTACTAAGCGTTTTGGTAATTTATAAGTTCGATCACAGGAGTTCTTCTTTTCTATGGCCTCACAAAAGACTCGTGCGATCAGCCATCTAACCTAACCTGACTTAACCAGTTGGATCCAAAATCCATCGAAGTTTATTTCTCTAAAATTATAAATTTTATATTTTCATCTTATGAAAATATTTTCTGGTTAGTTTTAGGTTAGAAAAGAAGGAATTTTTATATAAATTTACTCTTGAATGGGAAAAGTTGGGGAAAAAACTAAAATAAGTGGGATTCTAAATACTTTTAATGCCCTAGTCATAATCATTTAATAACTACCAAATAATGGATATTACCTGTAATCTGAACTAAGTGTAAATTACAGTTATATTTTATGCCATAAATGCCTGTCAGCCATTTAGGCACTTTTACGAAGTTTCGTGTATTTACGGTAAATGTTGCACCAGCTGCGTGCACCCTCAATCGGACACGCTTTTATTCCCCGACTAGTTATTTATTTCGTTTCTAATATTTACTGACTGCTATTACGAGAAATGGCCCACGAGGCACCTGGGAGCGCGCACATCTTTCAGGCGCGTTTACACTAACACACACACAGGCAAACGAAAATGCAATAAATGATAACTGTGATTTGCAAATAGCTGATAAATATATTTATTCACGCTTTCAACGCTCAGCGCCGTGGCGAAGTCAATATACACATTTTGATTTATATATTTATTGTTTACCGTTACAAAGTGGCAAGCCAGGTGAATGTAAATCGTGCCGACTGCATTTGCTTTGACCTTATTGTCACGCTTGCACATCATTACATTGCTTCAATACACACATTTATAAATATGTATATACATATGTATTATATATTGTATATAATATAATTGAATTTAACTAAATGTGCGCGGTCTTGCAGCCGCTTGGGTGTAAATTGCTCGAAAAACGGCACCATAAACGTGTGGCATGCCACCGTGCTCAGCAATTAAAGCATTAAGCATACTTGCGCGCAATCTGAAACGCTTAACGCTTATTGAAAGTGGACGCTCCATTATAAACAAAGTGCTTAATTGGTGGCCTCACACACACGCACATGCCATCCACATATATACCGTTTCTTTTGCATATTTCTCCTCACACGTTTCTTCATACAAACACAGGAATACTTACGAAAATTTAGCCCCCAATTGAGGCGCGATCTTCATCGCTTGCAACGCTTCTGCCGCCTTGACGCTGATCAATGCGCCAGCATCCGTCATTGTGCAAGTGTGCGCCAACAATTGCGATTCTTCTGCATAATTGAATTTCTTATTTATTTATAATGGTTTCTCAATTGTTCTTCTGCGTCCCCCTCGGCCCTCCGCTTGTCTCGTAATATAATATGCTGGTAAATACCTTTGAACCGACTCTCAGCTGATTACTCACTCTCTTATAAGCGTCGCATTCTGTCTTCCGTTGCTACTTTCACATCAACCAAAAAACAACAACAATAAAAACATTTCAAGCATATATCTTCATTAATATTTTTGTTGAACGTGGGAATTTGAATGACAAAGCGCCGTTCTTCGTGCATTATTTATTCATTATTCACAAGTAATCAATACAAAGTCGAATTTCACGCCACCACTTTTAACGGTTAATCGATTATTTTATTATTGCGTTGTTTATCTGCTCGTGCACACTTCTTCTTTTATTACAATAGCGCTGATAATAACTATTATCTATTAAAGTTTTTTGTTTATTTGTATTTATTAACCGAAGTGCCACTAAAATCAGTTACCTTCTGTGCCAGCGGATCTTTCTAAAACAGCGAACGCAGCAATCACGAGTGTTGCCGAATTCGCTTGATTGTTGTTGAGATTTGAACAATATCTCTTCAGTGTGGAGTTAATTGAGAGCGATGAGCAAATTATCTGACGATCTGCAGACTAATTATGTGTCAATTGTGTGGAAATAGGGGATATATTTTTGGTTAGAAGGACTATTCAAGGCACAAATGATGAACACGACAAGCTAAGTCAATTTATCCAAGTCCATCTGGTACCTCAGTTTTTTGCATATCGGTCTGAAATTTTCCAAACATTGTTTCCATCCAAGAAGCTGATCATTTGTCGGAACCGCCGATATCGAAACACTATTGCATATAGCTGCCATAACAACTGAACGATCGGAATAGTGTTTGAATGGAACGTTTTTACACTTGACAATATATCTTGACCAAATTTGGAATGGATTATTTTTTAAAACAATGGTGCAATCTTCGTAGAAATTATGCAGATCACTATAGCATATAGCTCCTATGCTCCAATCAAAAGCAAGTTATTCTAAGAAATGTTAAAGTTAACGTTTTTTCTCGTTATTAAACATTTTATGTGAAAACCAAATGATGATGGCTCTGAAGGAATAGTCGGAGGACCTCAAAATAAAAATATCCGAAAGTATCGAAAAATTAATTTCTTGTATTTTTTGTCAAATATACTTATAATACTTAGATCTGTTTAAAAAATTATTACAGGTTTGAAAAATTTTTTGCTTTTCTTCTTCTTTATTGGGGTAGACACCACTTCCGCGGTTATAGCCGAGTTAACAACAGCGCGCTCGTCGTTTCTTCGTTTAGCTAAGTGACGCCAATTGGATACTCCAGGCGAAACCAGATCCTTCTTCACTGCCGCTGAACTAAGTGTGTCAATGTCGTTTTATATCTCATACAGTTCATCGTTCCATCGAATTTGATATTCGAAGTGGCCAATGCTTTTACTGCCATTTTTTTATTATTTACAAAGTCAGTCTTGTCATATTTTCCACAAATTAATCAAAAATATGTATAATGCCTTCTGATCAAATATGACCCGGTCTGACAAAAAATCTATATTTTCTGGATTTTTAATGCGTATTATTATTATCACCTTCATACACATTTTACAAATAGCCATAGATGCCTTCAACGAATTTAACCAAACATTTTGGTCTTTTCGGTTTCGGCACACTTTTGGAGTGCCATTCGCTAGATTCTTCGACAGCTTCGATGTCATATTCATAAACCCACATCTCGTCACCGATAGTGATGCGTTTCATGAATGCAATCTCTAAGATCTTTTGATAGCAGGGTAGTATTGACACGATAAGTAGAAGACTCTCCCAAATACCTTTTCAATGATTATGTAGCCGTGATTTCATTGGATATAAAAAGTTTCAAGCAAACTCGTTAGTTTTTATCTATGTAGTAAAACTCAGAGACAAGTTTTCGCATCTTAAACAAACACCTGCAAAACACACCAATTTTGGCGTTGGCATTCGAGCAACACATCACAAAATTTTCGCCTTGCTTGAACTGTATTTTTACCCGAAAATGTTGTTTTCGATCTTCCATCCTCGATAGTGTCACAAAAAAAACGAATCCAAAAAAATGTAAGAACATTTTTTTTTATATAAAAAAGCTTTATATATCCGTTGTTCAAGTATTAAGGGTTTACATGGGCTTCCTCTGGTAAAAAACAGCTTTTTTCAACAAATTTTTTCTCATATAAAAATGAAATATTTTGTTAGAACATTTTATTGTTACAAACATAACAAAGAAATTCTGAAATTTTTGAAAAAAATATTTTAAACTCGGTCATTGCGACGCCATTTTCGGTGATCCCTCGAAAAAAGATCCGCATGTTGGCAGGATAACTCCTTACATCTAAAGTAAAAAATACATGTTTTAGTTAAAACCTAAACTTAAACTTGGTTGAAAGAAGAAAATTGAAAATTGGGTTTTTGCCAGACATTCGTGAAAATTTCGCGATTTTTTTTCAAAGAAAAAAAAATACTTCGTCCAAGTCTTTAAGAATCATATATATCTCAAACATCTGTGTCACATTCCATGAAGATCGGTTGAGTAGTTCTCGAGAAATCTTGCGAACCGACTTCAAAAACACAGTTTCGAGAAAAACGCTTTTAAAGACGGCGCATTTAGCCTAGCTGGCCTCGAGCAAATTCTCAAGACTGTATCTCCGAAACTATTTTATCCGGTTCAACATGAAAATTTAGGACAATAATCTAGAGGTATTGTAGAATTTAATAAGACAATAAAAAAATAAATTTTTTGACATCCGTAAACTCATGTAACCCCTTAAGTGTGAAGTTGGCTGCGAAAAAAATCAATAAGATCAAAGGAAATTATACAGTGAACGACCCAATGGATAGAAATGGGTATAAGATTCACTAAAATAATTAAATTTTTTTCTATTTACATACATATATTTATTTTATTATGCAATTATTTTTTTTTATGCTGGTTTTTCGTTTTATTCGCCATTCTTCAAGTTTCAATAAATCGAAAACATCAAATAATATCGCGGTAACTGGTACATAACTGGTACTTTTCGGATTAGTTCACTATCAGTTCAAAAATTGTTGTTGTAAACAAGTATTTTTTCAGACCAATTCAATTTCCACAATTTTTTTTTTTTTTGTAATTTTACCATTCGCTTACAAATCGCTCCAACTTTGCGCTTGCCATTGCCGCTGTTGTTGCAAATTTGTAAGCAATGACTAATTGCTCAATCGAAACGGACTGAAAAGGTTGTGCATCGAATTCATGTCGCGGAGAAAATACCATATTTCATATCTTCAACCTTTCATCCAACACAATCAGAGCCGATCACTTGGAAAACTCCGCCCGGGCTGCAACATGGAATAATTGTAGAGCAGCACGCTGACTTTTGTACACACATACAAATGTAAATGCATTTATATAAGTATATACACATATTTATATAAAATATTTCATAAATTTATGTACATATGTATGTGTATATATGTACATATGTATATACAATACATATGTATTTGTGTTGCAACATCGGCACATGTATGCTATCTATTGGATCTACTAAGTGTTGCACACGAAAAGCTGCAGGCGATGTTGCATGCACATGTATACATACATATGTTTATGTGCGCGCGTGTGTGTGTATGTTTGTATCCATCAAGATATATGATTTTCAATCAGTGCTGCTGCAGACTGCGCATATTTCTGTACATTCGCTCGTTGCAATCGTTGCTTTGACACAGTTAGAGAAATATAATAAACTGCTACAACAACAATAACAACAACAGCAACAAATATGAGTAATAACGGCAATGCAAGGAAGTCAGCTAGCTGCCACTGCAGCAAGCCAGAAGCCGAGAGCAGCGGTAAGCAAAAACAACATCCCCGAGAACAACAACAACAAGTAGTGAGCGTATTGGTGCTGCGAATGCTGAAAGTACGAGTTCGTCGGCTAACTCAAGTTGAGCAAAATACTTTCTTTTCGACATTAATGCGTACACAGCGCGCCAAGCCAACCCAGCTAGCAACGGCAAAAAGGCCGCTAACGGCACAGCGCGCTCTTTCACACACACACACACACACACACACACACTCGCGCTCATTTTGCTCGTGGCCTACAAAAAAGCTAAAAAGCAGGCGACTTGCAGCAGTTGCATGCAACAAGCAGCAACAAACAACAAGCAATGAGATCAAAAGAATCTGCAGTTGCAGCCGCTGTTGTTGTTGTTTTGGCCGCCAAGCAAGCGGCACTGGGGACCGTTGCATTGTGCTGAAAAAATCATATTTGTCAATTGAGAGGTGAGTTGGCTCAGCTGGATGCCTCGGTCTAGTCGCGCCAAGAAACTGGAAAATTATGCCGTTAGAGGCGACTACAAGCTCAAACACACACACACACATAATTTCATACATATACATATATGTATATGTATTTGTTTGTATTCACTCACTGGTGTGTCGTGTGCCAAACTGGCATGGGTAGTGTGTAATTAAAAAAGTGCAGTCAGTTAGCCTACTCTACAACAACAACAGCAACAAAAACAACAATATTACAGGTTGTAAACTGTCAACCCACCATTCAGTCATTCTTCCACACACTCAGCACTGAGTTTATTTATTAGTTTTTGTAAAGTTTTTGTTGTTGCTTTTGTTGTTGTTGTCGCTTGCAGCACTTTATCACTTCTTCAAATGCCATTACACATGTCAAACGGCTTTGATAATTTGCATTGACACCTCGGCAAAGCAAGGTCACAGCGCCTGCGACACGCGCTCACACACACATACACACTCAACACACATATACATATATATATATATATATATATATATATGTATATATATATTTGTGTATACATATATGTATGTATGTATATTTATGTATTTATGTACATATACACATGTAAACAATGGCTGCCAGCCCACCTGCCATTGAAATGTTTCGCATTCAACGCTCGCAGATGGATAACAAGGCGCATCTACTGATGACAGTTAGCTGCGCTGGCAACCCACGTTTTTGCCAATTTGCTGATTTACCGCGTCGCAAATGAGGCGCGAACTCTTCTTTGTGCAGCCGAGTGCACGCGCATGCGCAGTCGCAGTCGCTAATGCGCATTCGCCCGATCGTTCGCATGCTCGCATTTTAGCGTGAATTATGCGCGTTTTTGCACAAGTTGTGCGACTTTTAATTATGTCTGTCTGTCTGCATTTTAATTACGGTTATTTGACTCTCTGATATGTGTAACCGGCTTTGTTGTTTGTTTGGAAAATTGTTGGTGTTTTCTTTTCATGTTTTCCAGCACTAATTTTTTTTTTTCTTCAATATAAATACGTTTGATCGCATTTTTGTGAACTCGAAGAGTAATTTTGGTAAGACATTGAGTAGGTCCTGGCTTGTTTGTTGTTACCGACCTTGAAAAAAAGAACTTTAATATTAAAAAGCGTCTATAGGGTGATACATTTCGAGGTTCCCTATTTTTTTTTTTTCTTCTTTTTTTTGAAGAAAAAACCCAGAAACTTTAAATTTAATGAAGAATGTTTATTATCATTCTTTGGCATATATTTTTTGAAGATTATCTCTTTCAAATGTTGGCCGCGGCTACGTCTCAGATGTTCCATCCATTCCATTTCCATTGGACTCAACAATTTTCGATGACGAAGCATTTGACTGTTATGTAACTAGCCAACGACAAGCGTGATGTTTTACTCTAAGGCCTGAATCAAGGCGGGATTGTCCGCATGGACTATAGATTTTACATATCTCCACAGGAAAAAGTCTAACGGTGTGATTTCCCACGATCCTGGCGGCCAATCAACATAAAATTATTTGCTTAGCAAAGTGTTCTCTCAATAAATCCGTTGGTTGGTGGGATGTGTTAAAAAAGGCGCCGTCTTGTTGAAACCAAAGTAGTCGAGATCACGAGCTTCAATTTCAGGCATCAAATAGTCGGTTATCATGGCGCGACAACGGTCGCCGTTACGTTCTAACCGGCATCACTTTTGAAGAAGTATGGCGCACAAACCACACCAAAAAGTTGTTTTTATGGATGAAATGGCAGCTCTTGAATCTTTTCAGGTTGCTCTTCGTTTCAAATTTGCTTGTTTATATACCTATTGAGCCAGAAATGGGCCTCATCGCTGAACAAAATTTGGCGCAAAAACATCGGATCCTCTTGGAACTTTTCAAGAGCCCAAAGAGCGAAGTGACCGCTTAGGAAGGTTGAGCGGCTTCAGTTCTTGCACGCTCTCAATTTACGATCTTGACGTAAAATGCACTAAGTCGTTCCATACGTCAGTCCGAGTTGCTGCGAACGGCGTCGAATCGACTCTATACGGTTTTCGTGTACACTATCAGCTACGGCTGCTATATTTTCGTCACGGCCTGCTGGACGTAGTCTATTCGGTCGAATATTTTCCAATAATGAATGCTGGGTCTCAAGATGGGTGATGGTGTTGCGAATAGTACCCTCCGTAGGCCGATTATGTTGACCATAAGTTGAACGAAGCTCGTGAGACACATTCTTTACAAAAACTCATATTTGGAGAGGCTTTCTTGGAGGTGTCTAGGAACCTATTTTTCCGAGTACCAATCGAAAAAAAAATTTTTTTTTGAATCACCCTAATATATGTATTAATTACCATTATATAATGATATAACTGCTATTTTTCAATACAAATGCTTTGGAACGGGCTTTAATATCTTCGTATATGCTAGAGCTATGAAAAATGCTCTCAAGGAACAATTTGTTGGATATTTTAGCAGGCACTTTACTTCTTGTTCAGACCGAAAATTTAAAGGGATTAGATTACATTTAATTACATTCACTAATCGGCCCGTTCTCACTGCTGGCAGAAAGATCAAAAAACAGCTGTTATTGTCATTCAAGAATTCACATCGCTTAATATTTATCAAAAGAAAAGATTGTCATATAGTATTTTGAAATAAAAGCCGTATTTTTGTTTTGAATATTTTCAATATAATAGAAATAATGGATGCATTTTTTCATTTGTTAAGTCGATTTTAAGATTCATTGCTTTAAAAAAAATTTTGTTTGTTTACATTTTTTCCCCTTGTAGTGTCTAAATCAACTGTGATAATGTAACCGATTTCCAATGCTGACAAGTACAGGGTAGGCCATTTAAAGTTGACCCATTTGTTTGTTTGCCAAAATTAAGGCGTCGCGGATAATCAGCTGGGTTTAGTTTTTGTGCCATTTGAATTTTATATGGAAACATCTTCAAATCTTTATGAATTATGCGTCGGAGAGTGGTGCGAGAGATGTCTAATTCCTGAGAGCGGCGATAACTCGATGTCGATGGAGTCTCCTCAATACTGGCTCGTACAGCTTCGATATTTTCATCAGAACGTCTTGTGCGTTGTCTGGATGCATGACTGGCATTACTGAGATTACCGGTGTTCACAAATTTTGCGTATAAAGACTTAATTGTGTTCTTAACTGGAGCACTTTTCACTTTATTTTTTTTGCGAAACGCACGTTGAGTTAACACAATTGAAAAGTTATTTTGAATATAAAGCTGAACAATTTCAGCGCGTTCTTTTGGAGTGTACTGTTCCATGGTATAAATTGTCTTCGAATGACGCTTCTAACGCGGTACATTAGCCGATTGTCAGCGCTGTTAAAAATTACAGCGTTGCCAGATGGGTCAACTTTAAATGGCCTACCCTGTAGATGGTGCAAAATCAGAGTGGCGTAGAGAGATTTAGTGTCGATCAGTTTTAAATCATTTCAATGAAGTGATTTGGAACTGTAATTTTTGTATGGCGAAATCTTGATAAATTTATAAGATTAGTGGGATAAACCACTCAACAGCCGAAATCGTGTGATTAAGTGTCCGTCTGAACATGGTATTAGGCATATAGCACTATTATTGTTATTGTAGTCGTTTCAATTAAATCTCAGTTAAGCGACTACAATGCTAATAGTAAAGCTAAATGTCCAACTGACGCATTTTCTTTTTTATAATTAATCTGCGCCAATGCCATTTCATTTTAAATTTCATCGGATTAGACAACGGCGAGCGCTTATCATAATGAGAAATTGTGTAGGCGGCAGGAAAGCGACATTCAGATATGTAAAAGTAAGTCAATGGCGGCTATCACAAGAGAAATAATCACTCGAGATCTCAACTGGCCGTCTTCTCACTTCATTGACTGGGTATCTGTGCAGTGTGCAGTGTACTGTTTTGTGGCGATTTAAAAATTGTGAAATCTTCTGTTTATGTTTCCCACACATGACACAAATTATTAGAAATTTAATCGTGGAAATACCTTTCTAAGGTAAAAAAAAGTAATTAATTGCCTAAAAATCGATCTCGAATTTGTAATTAGCCTAGTCATAATATTAATTCTAGAAGATGTTGATACCCTGAACAGGGTTTGCCACAGAATTCGTAACACCCAGAAGTAAAATTTAAAGCACTATAAAGTGTGTATGGGGTATTCCATACCAAATCGACCACTTTTGAACAGGACCCCTTAAGATTTTGCTGAAACTTATCCATCCTTTTTTACCCTTTGAAAAACATTTTTGAGAATTTTTTCAAAATTTTTTGTCCAACTTCAAAAAAGTTAGGAATTTTTCAAAAAATATGGTTTTTTTATTTTCAATTAGCCATAACTTTTGTAGAAATTGACCTTTGGGGACCTTTTTTTTAAAAAAAATTTTGTTTTTGAATGAACTTTTCGAAAAAATACACGAAAAAAATTAAACACGATCAATTATATAAAATAATCTGTTTTTTTTTTTAAGTAAAATCGTCATTTTTTGGAAGTTCGCCATCTTTTTTTTTCCTCAAAAAAAAACTTCAATTAATTTGACAACTATCCCTGCTAATCCCGGAGTGGGACGAATTTTTTTTTTATATTTTTTTTATTTATTTTAAAAAAATTCACAAATTTTCAAAAGTGAAAAAAAAAATTTTTTTCCGTAAACTTTATCTCTATCTTGCTGTTAATTACCTTAAGAACCACTGAAATCTCCGAAGAAATTCTTCAGATCCGACCATTATAGCATATACCAAGATGCCATACAAACTGACCGATTCAATTCAAGTACTCGTATAGATGACTCTCTTATTTGAAAAGGATAACGGATCACGGATATTTGGCATAGGCTATTACCCAAGGCATCGCAAAAAATTATTCATATCGGACCATTATAGCATATATGTACATATGTAGCTGCCATATAAACTGAGCAATCAAAATCAACAAAACGGGTTTTTATATCCTTTTATGCACCCGTGAAGGGTATTATAGCTTCGTTGCAGCCGCAGTTAACGGGTTTTCTTGTTTTGTGCTCATAAATTTTGCAAAAATTTATTCTATTTTTAACTCAATGGCGAAGTACAAGTCTTTTCGCAAACAGTGTATTCATTATGCCACGCCTCCAAGCACTTCATGTATACAGTAGTATGTAGCTTAACTTAAATTTGTTCAATTACGGTACATTTGCTCCTGCTGATCACTCGCTACTTGTGCTGTAATTTGAGATGTTTGTTTGTGAAAATAAGAAAAAGAAATTTGCACAGAGCCAGCAGCTGACAAGAGTGGCTAAATGAGCTGTCCAACTGCCCCAAAGTGGTTGTGGCTACTAGCAACTCCATCGGTACTAGGCGTTAACAGACAACTTACTAACATAAGTACATATGTACAAACATGCATACATACGTACATACATGTGCACATATGTATAAGTGAAGGTGATCAAAAGTAAGCGACAGCGAATTGCCTGCATTGCCACACGCCGCAACATAATGCCAGTGCAACTCTGCATTTGTATCAAGTGCGCTTTTTGCAACTTCATCAATTGCTACTGTAAATTGTGTCGTTTTGTCTTCGTTTTTTGTTCGCGGTTTCTTTTTGTCTTTTTTGTTGGTGTAATTTTCTCTAAATTTCGCATTTGTGTTGACAGTTGAATTTTGTTTTCAAATCACCTTTCGGTTTCGCCACTTTTATGCTGTCACTGGCCGCTTGCCACAGCCACTTTGCACAGAAATTATGCAGCGCTTTGCAGTTGTTGCAGAGAAAAACCGTTGTTTTTTGCTTGCTCGCTGCTTCTTTGACGCCTCTGCTTGCATTGCCCGATGACCAGCTGAAAGCAAACAAACAAAAACATTAAAAACGACTGCAAATTCCCGTTTTTTTCTTTGTTTGTTTGCTGTTTGTTGTTGTTGCTGCTGTCAATTGTGGTCGCTGGCGTTGCAAATGATCGTAAAACATGCGAGTAATTGCATGCAGTGTCAGTGGTCATTCGTCGGAGAGTGGGCAGTTTGGGTGGAATTCGTGGCTTCATTAAGTGACATCACTCACGTTCAATTAAATGTCGTCTTTGCAAATATCACAGTGGCGAGCAGACAGAAGCAAAGCAAAAAGAAAGGAATCAGCTGCTATGGTTTGCTAAAATTTCAATATCATCGTGAAGCAGTTAAAAGTCAATTGTCAAAGATTAAACTGCCGTCGGCTCAAGTCCAAGGCTTTGCATTGTTTCAAGCTTCAAGCTTGACGGTAGAAAGTTTTACCTTCACTTTCGAAATTGTTGCAAGCCGCCTTTGTTTGCTAAATGTGATAAGCGCGTTTGAAGTTGAGTGACATTGAAGGAATCTAAAGCAATGCTATATTTATCAAAATAACAAGTAAACAAATATTTGATTATCGTACAAACATTATTGGGGTATGCTCTGTATTTTGTTGGATCACTTTCTGAAGCAAAAATAACAAATAAATAAATTTTTTTGAAAATGAAAGAACAAGAGCTCTTCTGCTCCTTGAGGCCCTTAACACTTGCTGGCAGAGAATTGGAGGTGTCTAAAGAGGTCAAATTCTTAAGCCTCACTTTAGACTTAATCTTACAGTGGAATAGACTAATGAATTTAACACCGTGCAGAGCCGCCAAGACAATGATTATATGCAGATGCCTAGCCGGTAGATTCTGGGGTTGCAAGCCAGGTATCATCACGTGGTTGTAGAACATGATCGTATCATAGAGCGATTGCTTGGGTATCGAAGGCAACGTAGTCTTCGGTAGACCTTCAACTATCAAATCTGCAAAGACTTGCCTGCGTCTGCGCTTCAGCGGCAATGCGCACTTGTTCAACCGCAGCATTTGAAGTCAGGCTGGAGCTCACATCACTGCGTCTAGTAATCAAACAGGAAGCGAAGAATACCATGCTGCTCATGGCAGAAGAGTGTTTTAGCAAAGGGAAGATAATGTCGTTTCAACAAATGAAGGCCTTAGGGGAAGATACACCACTGATCCTTCTTTCAAGAAATGGCGTTACGAAGTGTATAAACTTCATAAAGATGTTTAGAGTTACTATCGACAGCAAGGCGAAGTGGAGTGATTGATGGATGGAGAGATATGATCAACCTACCACGAGACAAATTCCGTCTCCTTGTCGCGCTCTACACTGGGCAATGCAGGTTCAAGAAACACTTGTCCAACATGGACTTAATCTCTTGCGCAAACTAATGGTTTTGCGAAACAGAACACGATACTACAGAACGCCTGATTCTAGGTTGAACAGCAGATTGTAGAAGCAACCTCAAGGCCTTAGGATCCATCTAATGGACAATAGACCATAGGTCGTAGCGCAAAACCTCAATTATTTTCTATCTACCAATCTATACAAGTACATATTTATACATGTTTAAGTCTCTAACTGCCTTATATGAACATAAGTTTTCGTTCGTAAATTTTGATTGAAAGGGTTTGTTTCAAACAAAGAAAAACAAAATTAAATTCTTAGCCGGTAACTAAATGTTAGCGTTCTGTGCCCAAAAAATAAATTGGCATTGTATTTATTTTGAAAATTCTTTATTTATTCTTCCAAATCAATTTCATCCTCTTCAAAGTAATCCCCTCCCGATGCAATGCACTTATGCCAACGGATTTTCCAATCTTCGAAACACTGGTTGTAGTCACTTTTCGGGATGGCCTTCAGTTCCGTCTTCGCTGCGGCTTGAATCTCCTCTATCGTATGAAAACGGTGTCCCCGGAGCGGTCTTTTGAGCTTGGTGGGCAGCCAGAAGTCGCACGGCGCCAGATCAGGTGAATACGGTGGTTGTGGAACGATATGGGTTGAGTTTTTGGCGAAATGATCACGAATTACGAGGGCAGTATGGGATGGTGCATTATCGTGGTGCAAAAACCAAGAATTATCTTTCCACAATTCCGGCCTTTTTAGGCGGATAGCGTTACGCAAACGACGCATAACGTTCAAATAATATTCCTTGTTGACTGTTTGACCGGTTGGAAGGAATTCATAATGCACAACACCACGATAATCGAAGAAAACAGTCAACATGACCTTGATTTTTGAGCGACTTTGGCGCGATTTTTTTGGTCTCGGCTTTTTTTGGCACGATATTCGCACGATTGATCGGTTGTTTCGGGGTCGTAAGCATAGATCCAAGTCTCATCGTCAGTTATAATGCGTTTCATGACACCCTTGTAGTCGGAAAGCATCGTTTCACACACTTCAACGCGACGCCTTTTTTCCAAAAAATTCAATGTTTTCGGTACCAGTCGAGATTTGACGCGCTTGAGGCCCAAAACATTCTTCAAAATGGTATTGGCTGGGCCTTTCGATATGCCAACTTCATCAGCAAGGTCTTTAATTGTTAATCGACGGTTTTTCAACACTAAATCTTTGATTTGTTGAACGTGAGCTTCTTCGATTGAGGTTAATGGTCGCCCTGGACGCTCTTCGTCTTCGACACGTTCACGGCCGGCTTGGAACTCACTATACCACTTGTAAACATTTTTTTTAGACATAGCCTCATCACCAAAGGCTTTCTGCACCATCCTCAACGTATCCGCAGCAGAAAATTGATTCCGTAAACAAAATTTAATGCAAATTCTTTGCTCAACAAATTTCGACATCGCAAAAAACGAAAAACTCACTTTTAGCAGCTCACAAAACAACACGTATCTCAAACAGTAATGAATATTTTGACATGAAATTTGACATAAATGTGACTGACAGTACTACCAACCTAAAAAAAATAATTCTCCAAATCCTTCGCGTGCAGTTTAAATTCAAATGTAACCTTATTTTTTGGGCAAAGTATATTTGGATTATCTTTTATTTACAAAGAGTTTTACTAAGTTTGGTGTAATAGAATAAATTACTTGTTTGCAATTTCACTGTCGAATCAAATTTGACCCGGACTTACAAAAAAAAACATTTTAAAGTTTAGCATTATTTTTGAAGTGTTTAGAATCCTCCTGCTATTTGTCATAGTTTTTGCAAAAGATTCAGGGCTTTAGGTACGAGTGTAGCATTGATACGCTGATACCATAACTCTCTAATGCCAGTGCGGCGATTTTCAAGCCTTGCTTATTTAACTTTTTCCAATTTGTTATCACTTAATTCTTGCTGGGTATTCATAAAATTTGTTTATTTTGGGGAATATTCTGATTATTTAGTCAAAGAGCGATCGATCGTTGGGAGCATTTTGTGACGACAGAATTGATCCAAGCAGCATGTACCTCGGCTCTCAAGGCTATTCCGGAGAATTGTAACGATTGGTTCAATAAATTTTTTTTTTAAATCGACTCAGTCCTATTATTTTCTGGGCAAAACCTGTGGGTCCAATTTTCTGATAAATTAATTTTGCAAAAAAAAAAAAAAAGTTTTGTGAAAATTTTTTACAATGGATTAATTATTGTTAGTAATTCGCAGCTTTCTTTTGATCTTTGTTGAATTTTAATTATTTAAATTTAATTATGTAAATTCAGCTGTGTTACCTCAGGTCATTCTCAACATATCATAGTCGTATTTACAACTTCTAGCTTTATTGTGATTTGTGCGCATGTCAAACCACCTGAGTCTTGTGGCGTACACGATCCTTAAACATAAACATATATGGAACGTGGAACAAACATTTGTATATTTATACATACATAAGTACATATGTATCTCTTTATATAAGGCAAATAATTTAAAAACTGTAAAGAATTGTGATCTGCTTCTTTCATTGCTACTCATATTGCCATAAGAAGGCCAGACATGAATATGCAGAGTTCTGCACCAGTTGGTACGTACACACATACATACATACATACATATGTACATACCAAACACACACCTGTAGAGCAGCGATGATTCATCATCAACCGGCGAGTATATAGAACTCATTTATCTCTCACCTTTTGCCATCCGCTTTTACCTACCGGCAGTTCCATCTTAGTTAATTGTTTATTTTATTCTTTCATATCTTTGTACGTGTGGCTGTGTATGTGTATGTACACTCAGCATTTGAATAATGCCACCGCTTGGATTATCGCTTTGTGTTTGGAGCTCATCAGCATTGACCTCTTGCTGCGGTCACTCACAGCGAAATGCGGCGCAACTATGATACTATAAAACTTAACTATCCCACTATAAATTACGAACATTTCCTACACACAAACAGATATGCACGCGTTACATTTGTATGTATGTATGTATGTATGTATGTATGCGCGCAGCAGCACTTACGTGGGTAGATAAGTATGTATATTAGAAAATATTTAAACACTGTTATTTCTTTCTGGTCTAACGCTCGTGGCTCAGCACCTGGCTGCCAACACACACACACATACATACATATGTAGGCTGTAGCAAATGGCTTGTAATTGGGTAGAAGAACGAACGGATGCAGAATAAATGAGGCAACATTGATGAAAAATCTAACAGCGCCAAAGCAACAACTAATAAAAACCGCAAACCACATTATTTCAATTCGTTCTGACGGCAGACAGCGCTAGTTCTAACTACTACATCTGGTTCGAGCTCCAGCTCCAGCTACTTTTCTTCGTAGTCAGCCAGCTAGCAAGTAGTGCTATTGTTGTAGTTTTTATTGTTTTTGCACAGCTTGTTCCTCCTGCTGCGGCTGTTGGCGTGTTTTGCGGTTGCTCTTTGCTTACTTCGCTGGCAAGTTTACTGTTTCGCACTTCCTTCAACGTCTAAAAGCGTTCTATAAATGCAGTTACAGCTTTTGTGTTGCTTGATGTACATATGTATGTGTGCATGTCTGCGCTTTTATTAAATTACTTTGTATTGTTTTACGGCGCTTTGTTTAATAAGTATTTTTAGCAGCACTAATACAATCATATTAACCGCCGCCACCGCAATTTCTTCGATACGCTGATGAGTTCGCATTCAAAGTGTCGGCCGTTGGGCTTGTTAATTCAATTACAGCGGTGTTGGAAATAATGGCATAATAATAAGTTGAAAATTTAATTTATTAAGTCTATTAATTCTACATTCACAAATATACCTTAAATAAAAATTTATAAAATTCGTTATGAAGGAAAATTGCATAACTGTAATTTTGTCGTTTGGGTGGCAACCCTTCGCAATAATATTTATGTACATGCGATAGTTAGCCTTCTTTAGTTTGATAAATAAAATACAAACATTTCTTCATTTGTTTTTTTATTAACTTTTTTTAAACAGGTGGCAACGTTATGTACATACATACATACATACATGTATATTTTGATTTTATTAAATCTATTTTCGATAACAATTCATAAAATTCGTTATAAAGGAAAATTGCATAACCGTACTTTCGTCGTTTGGATGGCAACCCTTCGCAAAAATATGTACGTGCGACAGTTAACCTGCTTTACATAGTTTCATAAAGGAATTGCAAATGTATTTTATGTTTTAATTATAATTTTTCTTTGTAAACAGGTGGCAACACTACATACATATTTAAAGCATTATTTATTTTAAACAGTCCTAACTTATTTAGCTTCATAGTGACATAGCAGACGCTGTTTCTTTTATAATATTTTTTAATTAATTTTTTTTCAACATGTGGCAACACTATTTAAAAACTGTTAATAGGTAAACAGGCTTTCTTAAGATAATTACGGTTAGAGTTTTTCCCTATATCTTGAATTTCCTTGGTTTAAACATTTAATTAATTTTTTAACAAGTGGCAACACTACTTAAAAATTTTCAACAATTAAACCAGCTTTCTTAAGATACATCTTGATTGTAGTTTTCTCCTATAACTTGAATTTGCTTGACTTGAGCATTTAAACAGCTGGCAACTCTCCATTATTTTTTTTTGTAGTTAACCACAGCAGTAGTACTTCCTACTATGTCTTAAGCATGCTACATAAAAACTTTTATTAGTTAAGGGAATTTTATAATAGCTGACCCTGACAATTCTCAATGATATTGACTAAATATGATTTTTTGTATTCTTTCATAGATTATTTGATACCTTGATATTAATTTCTTTAAGGATTTTTTCGAAAAAGCTCAATTCAAGTGGAAAAGTTGAAATGTTCAGGTAAAATATAGAGCTGCTATTGCTGTTTCATATTATGTAATCTAATATCACAACGAGACAGACAAAAAATAGGTTCACGGTTTCGCCTATATAGGGTTTTTCAATGGAGCTATGGACTACAAAAAGTAGATCGATAGAGACAGCAAGCGACACCATATATTTTTTTGACATTTCTTTTCAGTAAGGTTTACTCTTTCATCATGGAAAGATATACGATCCAACAACGAGTCGAATTCATTAAATTTACTACCGAAATTCGGAGTCAGAGACCTCAACTTTAAAAGCGTCCAGTTTATGGTCGTCATAATTGTCCTGCCAGATCAACAATTCAGCATCTAGTGGAAAAATCTCTCTCACACGTCGTTCTCAAACGTTGGGCATCTCTATGACGTCGTTGTGGCGAATTTTGCGAAGAGATCTTGGCATACATCCTTACAATATCAAATTTACGCAAGAACTGAAGCCGCTTGACTGTGAATTGGGCTGAGCAACAACTTGAAATTGATCTGGATTTTCATCGAAAATTCATCTTCAGCGATGAGACTCATTTCTAGCTGAATGGCTTTGTCAATAAGCAAAATATGCGTTATTGGTCAGGTAGCAATCCACACGTACTCCATGAGTCATTGGACTGTACTTCTTCTGTGATGATCAAGACCGGCACATTACTGTGAATGGTATTCACTACCGCTCATTGATAATCGCATATTTTTGGCTCGAATTGGATGATATGGACTTGGACAATATGTGGTTCGACGGTGAACGACGCCACAAGCTACACAGCGAATGTCACAATCGATTTATTGAAAGCCAAGTTTGATGAACGTGTTATCTCACGAAATGGCGCAGTCAATTGGCCGCTTCGGTCGTGCGTTTTGACGCCGTTAAACTATTTCCTGTGGGCTACGTCATGTCTGTAATCTATACCAACAAGCCAGCGGCGATTGATGAACTTCGTACGAATATCGAACGTGAAATTGCAGCAGTAATCTGCCGATTTATGCTAGAAAGCCGTCGAAAATTGGGTTCGGCGTCTGGACTTCTGTAAGCGTGGCTATGTTTGCCGGCCATGCAAAAGAAATCGAGTTCCATACACAATGGCGTCACGTGTACTTTCTCTTGTAGCGTTCTTATTGAAAACCCCTTTGTAATATTGTTTCTAGACTTTAAGTCAAGTGCTTATATTGTAAACTTTTTTATTCGACCAGGAATCTTCAGAAAACCTGGCAAGAATTATTACTCAAGGCCTTGCTACAATTTCGAACAAAGGGTTCGGATTAAACCACTACAGCTTATGACTGTCATACAAACTGACCGTTCAAATTAAAGTCTTTATTTAAAAAACTTTATTATTTATTAAGATTTATTAATCTTCTGATGCTATTATATTCAGCAACACTGTACTGTGTACTTACTTGCAGTGCAATCTAATGCCAGTTACTTGCGCTTAACCGAGTGCACTGGCGCTAATAGTAATCATAATGGACTGCCATGCAACTGGGTCCAAGTGTAAACCACACATATGTACTATTTTTATAGGTATGTACAACTATGTACATCCAAAGTGCATGTGTGCATCAGCTGCATACACCGCTCGAATAGCAGAGGCGCACTGTAAGCCCAGTTACACGTTCTGCTCGCTTCGTCGCCTGTCACGGCGTGCTGCCGCTGCTGGGATATTTGCACACACGGAATGCCGGGCGCGTTGAAAACAGTCGACCGTTGCCGGGTGTGCGACATTGGCGCGTCAGTGCAGAAATTCAAGTCTGTTAAATTGAATCTGGTTTGATTGCTTGGTTTGTTGCGTTTTCGTTTTGGTTCGGTTTGGAAGTGTCGAAAAGCCGCCGTTTCACGGGTAGTTGGACCAAACTGGTCGGGATTATTAATTGCGGTGAGTTTGCTCCAACAGCTGTATAGTTGTCGTGAGTGAAGTTTTGTGTTTGAGTGGAAACCGTTATTCATTGGAGAGGCTTACATGCCATGTACCGTCGCTTAGAACAAGAAAACATGGTTACTAGATTTAAAAGCTTCGTAGAAAGTTAGGAATTGGAAACAAACTTACACTCTGTTTACCGTTAGATTAAATGGGTATATTCGATGAATGCATTTAGAGATGGTGAGATATGAAAACTGGGTAAAAGTGAATAGTGGCGGTTGAAGAGCAGTAACTGTATATCTTTAGTGATTTGGGAACCTGATGTATGCTTGAGAAGCTGGTATTACTCACTCTGTCAGATGCAGGTGTAGATTACTGCGATGATAATAGTTCAGTGGTAATCGATTAGCTCACCTAAATATCTCAGATATAGAGAATGACTGTGGAAACCAAAATTTTTTGAATATAGACCTTTCGGAATAGGTTTTTTTTTAATTCTACAGTTTTTCGAAAAAGTTTATTTGAATTTTTCAAAAAATATTTAACATTTTATAAATAAGTTAATCGATTTTTATAAAATTTTATCGATATTTTAAATGTTTTATCGATGTTTATCGTTAACTTTTTTGGCTTTAAATTTTTACCAGTTTTAGTATACCACTTTTTCATAGTTTAGCTTAAATGCAATATCGATAAAATTTATTTCGATAATTTTTTTTTTTAATTTTTTATAATTTTTGGATAAAAATGTATTTTAAATTTTATAATTTTCAAAATTTCTCAAGAGTTAGTTATCGTTACTTTCAATGTCTAAAATTATAATTTTTGTTTTTGA
The DNA here is from genome assembly GCA_037783105.1 of Bactrocera zonata. Taxonomy (NCBI): domain Eukaryota; kingdom Metazoa; phylum Arthropoda; class Insecta; order Diptera; family Tephritidae; genus Bactrocera; species Bactrocera zonata. The sequence goes on along the minus strand of JBAWJQ010002727.1, from coordinate 102,333 downwards.
AATGGTAACTGCTAATAAATCGAATCGTTTTATCTTTATTTTGATTTGAGACATTAATAATAATTTTGGATAGACATCTTTTGAGAAAAACAATTGTAATACAACTTGTTATAATATTATTCGTTAGAAATTTTTCGAAAAAAAAAAATTGATAAAAAATCGTTACAAAAATATATCGAAAAAAAATCGATTCCTAGTTTTCAAGTTATCGATAAATTTAACAATAAAAATTTTGTCTTCACGGCATAGTAATATTTAATAAAAATCTTTCGAAAACAGATAACAGATAGATAAAAAATCCATAAAATGTATCGAAAGTTTTTTATCGATAATAAAATTTTTAAATTATCGATAATTTTAACGATAAAAATGTTATTTTCAGGGCATAAGTTATAGCTTATTTTTTATTTGCATACTATCGATAATGTTCGATAAATGTTTGATTGCTTTCCTCTCCGATAGTAGTAAACTTAAACCCTATGCCCTCAAATTTTAATGAGCAATTTTAAATTGTAAGTTCTGATTTCTATTTTAAATTAGTTATATACATTTTCAAAATTTTGATTTTTATTATAGAAATGATAACCGCTAATAAATCGAATCGTTTTATATTTGAGATATTAATAATTTTGTTTAAAAATCTTTCGAGAAAAAATTAGAAAAAAGTTTGTTTATTTCAGATATTAATAATAATATTCGATAAAAAATCGTTGGAAAAAAATTATGAAAAATCTATCAAAAAATATATCGTAACAAATTTGATCGATACTTAGTTTTTCAAGTTATCGATAATATTAATGATAAAATTTTTATTTTCAATGCATAAATTTAACTTAATTTTTATTTGATTATGTTCGATAAATTAGTGTCTTCCTTCGTCTCTGATAGTAGTAAAATTAATTTTAATTTATAGCTTCTGATTTCTAATTTAATTTACATTTTTATGTACTTGTTTTTTAAGTGGAAAAGAAAGAGTTTTTGTATGTTTTTTGACAAATTTGTTTTATAAAATCTTTTGAAGCATTTTTAATCGAAATTTAGTTTTTCAAGTTATCGTTAAATTCCGCGATTAAAGTTCAAAGTTTTATTATAGCAATGATAGCAAGCGGTTTGAAACAGTAAAAATGGTTAATTTATTTCAACTCTTGGGTGATCAAGTCTCTAACGTGTTGTTGTTTTCCTTTCATAAAGGGTGTGCGCTCCATTTTCTGTCAGTTTTGCGTCATGTTGGATTGCCTTGCTGCACTGCCCGCTTATGTCACTGGCAATTTGTATTAATACTGCCATGAATGCGGCGTGTCCTCTGCAAATGGCACTCTACACACCCGCACACACACATACGTACATATGTACCTATTCCATACCAGTACAATTAAAGTCTTATTGACTGGTTTACTCGTAAAGTGCCATCCCGACTTCGTACACTTTATTTAGATGCATTAAATTAATTTTTATAGTCAACAGTATCGTGTCACATAAATTTCTGCTTATGCGCTTTTACCTTGCTCCACCCACCGGCCGCTGAGACGCGCTCGTCCCTGCTCTATTTGAGCGCGTCGTCTTTCGCTTCGCATGGCCATGACAAAAATGTGTGAAATAAAACAGCTACTTTGTTATAATGGCAGCTTGCAGCTGGCAGCAGTTAAGCGACTTTGGACTGGTTGGTCACATTATCGCCAACTTGCCAAAAGGGGCTCCTCCGCCGTGCAGCCGAACTTGAAAGCTTAAGTATCAAGTCTGCTATTTATGCACTTACGTAAGTACATATTTAAACGCACGTGTGCGCCTGTGTGTGTGTTGGTGTAAAATGCAGTTGATAGCAATGTAATGCACACACTCGCTTTCGGTATTCGGCATTCGCAATGAGCATTTCTCGCAGCCCCCTGTCTTCTGCCAATTCCGACTGCCTCGGCATCTTCGCTAATTAATGTTACAATTTCTCTTTGTTTTAATTTTGTAACTTTTTTTCATCTTCTACATGCGCGCATTGGTACAATTTTTTCGCGGCTCTGCGTTGGCATTTCATTTATTTTTCGTTACAGTTGCCGCAATGAGTAGTGTAACTACCGGTCGTCCGTTGTGTCTGTCTGATAAGATGTCACTGCCTCATGTCTTTCATATTTTCTCAATTTAATTGTTATCGGTCGTGTTCTTACAACTTAGCGGTCGGCAACAGAAAAATATTTACCGATTTTTTGATTAGGTCTGAAAGATGTGTTTTGTGCCAACATAACTGTAAAAAAATTGGTGTATTTGTTTTAGAAAATTCTCAAGAAAATTGATAAATGTTCATGAATGGTAGCGCAATGTTACAGTGCTAGTCAACTTAATAGATGCGAGGTGTGAGGCAATGAGAATTTAAAAATATCGAGTAAAATATTTTTAGGTATATTAATTTGCCATGAAGTTCTTAATATCCAGAAGGAATCGGCAGAGCCCGTTAAATCATACAAGCATGTGTGTATTGAGAAAAGGAATGTGGTGACTTCAGTACTGTAGCTAGGGATAGCTGAAACCACTGTGGGGGAGAGTAAGATACGTCTTGGTACTACGAGGGGAAGTCCACAGGGTGAGTATGTATGTAGATGAGCTCCTTTAATTGCTCACAAACAATGGAATTCGGTGCCAGGGGTACGCCGATGGCATGGTCATAATGTCACGTGGTAAATTTGAGAACACTCTGTGTAACATAGTCCAAAAGAGCTTAAGTTTGGCAAAGAGATTGAGCCATTTGGTAGGCTTAAATATTAACCCGTAAAAAATAACCGTAGAACATTTTACAAAGCAAATATTTCTTCTGAGTTTGAGGTACTTGGTGGCAGACAGTTGAAGGTGTCTACAGAGGCAAAATTAGACTCCACTTTACGGTAGAATAGGCACGAGGAATTAACACTGTCCACAGCCACCAAGGCACTCATGATATGCAGGCGCCGAGCCGTCAGCTTCTGGAAGCCAGGTATCATCAAGTGGCTGTATACCATGATCGAAAGGCCTGTTGTCACTTATGGAGCGGTTGCTTGGGTATTGAAAGCAACACAGTCTTCGGTAAGCCTTCAACTATCGAAGCTACAAAAACTCGACTGCGTCTGCGCTTCGGAAGCAATGCGCACTTGTCCAACCGCAGCACTTGAAGTAATGCTGAAGCTCACACCGCTGCAGCAGAGGGTAATGTCCCTCAACAAATGAGGGCCTTAGGGGAAGACACATCACTGGCCCTTCTTCTAAGGGACGGCGTTACGAAGTGGGTAAACTTTACAAAGAAGTTTAGAGTTACTCTCGGTTGTAAAGCGGGTTGGTGTGATTCCTCGCTCGACCTACTATTGAGTGATACACTGACGGCTCGAAAACACGGGACTTCATACCAAACTATCCATACCAATGAGACGTTTTCGGAGCATCATTTAAGCAGAAGTCTTTGCTATACGTCAGTGTATAGAAATCCGTCACCATCGCCACTATCGGAACCAGCTTATCGCTATACTCAGCGATAGTCAAGCGGCGCTAAAAGCGATCTCAGCTTATGAGATCAAATCGCTATGAGTTTGCAACCGTGTACAGTTGATCTGGGTGCCGAGGCATAAAGGGGTAGCCGCCAATGAGCTGGCCAACGAACTAACCTGCTTTGCGGCAGATTCCAGGATGATGGTGTCAGAACCATGCATAGTTGCTTCATATGGAGAAGAGACTGGTGGGAGAATGACACTGGCAGCAGGCAGCAGCTAAGCTACTGCTGAGAGGTTACAACCTGATAAGTTCTAGAGGTATGATCAACCTCCCCAAATGCAAATTCCGTCTCCTTGTCGCGAATTAGAATTATTCAGAGTGCTGATCTTTGGGACTATATGTAGTATAGGAGAGGGGACAATAGACCATAGGTCTACTATAAACGTCTGTCGAAAATACAATTCTCACTTTTTTGTTTCTCCTTCGTCCAATACATATTTTGGCCTTTTTACTCCTACTGATCCTATAAGAAGTTTTGCTGTCAACGTCGAGACGCGTTTTTTCTGAGACAGTGCTGGATATGACTTCAAAATGGCGAGTTTTGAATATTTTCCTCTGAAAATTTTACCATCATTCCTTCAATTTTTTTTGGTACTTTTATGCGTTTACAAATTTTGACAGCCATTTTCCCATTTACAAACGAATTCACCGAAAATCCAATAATCTTGTTGAATTGTCTTTTGTTACTCATTTATTACTGTCGATCGCCTGTCTGATCTTTCCAACGAAATTTAACAGATCAACAAAATATTTTAAGTGGCCACTTTCTAAATCTGATCGTATACAAGATTTCAAAGTAATATTAATAGAAAACATGGATAACTCTTTTCTTCACGTATACTTGAATAACGGCGATGTACGAGTATGTACGAATGCGCATAAGAGTAGTAATTTACATGCATTAGTCCGCAACCGCAATGCAGTCATTCTACAAAAAAAAATGCATAAGTAGATCCCTGCGTGCATTACTAGATGTAGATATAAGCACACAAACGTGGATACAGCCAATTCGATAACTCCGCAATCAGCCGCTCATATCTACAACCATTCGTGGTTGTAAATCTGACGTTGTTAGGCTGCCGATGCTGCGCTTCGCCACTTCAACACGGCCTTTGGAGTTGCATTTGGCTTGTAAATGATGTAGTGCGTTGATGATTACATAGCATATTATTTTTACAGACCATAACTTAATTGAATTATACGCTTGGCGCATATTTGAAGTTTACACGATCAGCGATCACGCTGCGTGGCGTACACTTCTACACTTTTTCGTGCCACACACACACAACAACGGTAACGGAGAGTTGCTTTTTGTGTGGTATTTACTTTATATACGCTTTCCCTGCAGCGGATTCCAAAGGTTTCTGCACCCATCATACCACAGCAGCCAGCGCACTGTGGTGCAGGTAATGAGCTGAGGCGGCGCAAAATGTGAAGATGCACTTTGGCACGCCAAGAGCGGTGTGGCTCTGTGATTGGTCACGATGCTTAAGTAAAAATGATTTTACGCCAAATTATTTGAATCAATTAAGTACTTAAAAATTAATCGCTAGGAGAGCTGTTTGCTTTTACTTTTTTGCTGGTTGTTCTTCAAAAATGTTTATTTACCAAATTATTGAAGGTGAACCAATATTAGAGCAATACCTTTTCAGTTTTCAATAAAAAATTATTATATCTTGAAAAGGGTATATTAAGTTTGAAACAATATTTATAACACCCAGGAAAATCGGAGACTGTAAAGTATACGAGTATACTTAAAGCTATCTCTATATGATCAGCTTTATGAGTTAAGTCGATTTAGCCATGTCCGTCTAACCATTTTTCTACATATACATTTACTAGCCCCACAGTATTTGAGATATTGATCTGAAATTCGGCACTCATTATTTTCTTTCCAAGAAGCTGGTCGCTTGTTGGAATCGGCGATATCGGACCAGAATAGCGTATAGCTGCCATACAAACTGAACGATCGGACTCAGGTGCTTGTACGGAAAATATTTTCATTTGACGAGATATCTTCATGAAATTTGGCATGGAGTAATATCTAAAAAAAATGCAAACTCCGAAGAAATTTTTCGGATCGGATCACAGTAACATATAGCTTCCACACAAACTAAACGAGCGGTGTCAAGTCATTGTATGGAAAACCTTTTCATTTGACGAGATATCTTTCCGAAATTCGGAATGGGCTATTTTCTGAGGCAGTGATTGAATCTCCTAAAAAATATTTTCTGATTGGATCACTACAACATATGGCTGCCATACAAATTTTACGATCGGAATCAAGTGCTTATATGGAAAACTTTTTCATTTGGCGAGATATCATCATAAAATTTGACAAGAGTTATTTGCTGAGGCAATGACTGAATTTACCAAACAATTTTTCAGATCGGATCACTATAACACATGGATGCCATACAAACTGAACGATCGTCGTCAAGTGTGTGTATGGAAAACTTTTTCATTTGGCGAGATATCTTCACGAAATTTTAATTGGGGTATTGTCTAAGGAAATGATTGAATCTCTGCTAAAATTGTTTAAATCGGATCACTACAACATATGGCTGCCATACAAATTGTAAGATCGGAATCAAGTGCTTAGAGGGAAAACTTTTTCATTTGGCGAGATATCTTCATAAAATTTGACAAGAGTTATTTGCTGAGGCAATGACTGAATTTACCAAAAAAATTTTCAGATCGGATCACTATAACATATAGCTGCCATACAAACTGAACGCTCGGAATCAAGTGCTTGTATGAAAAACTTTTTCATTTGGAGAGATATCTTCACGAAATTCGGATTAGGTTATTTTCTGAGACAATGGCTGAAGCTTCGAAGAAATTTTTCGGATCGGATCACTATAACATATAGCTGTCATACAAGTTAAAAGATCGAAATGAAGTGCTTGTATGGAAAACTTTTCCATTTGAAGCGACATGTTCACGAAATTCGACATGAGTTATTCTCTAAGACAGTGATTGAATCACTGATAAAATTGTTTGGATCGAATCACTATATCATATACCTGCCATACAAATTGTACAATTAAAAGCGATCAAAAAATAGTGCTTTCAAACTTTTTTAAATTATATAAGGGCGTTAGTATCTATTCCTTCCTTTTATGACATTAGCATTCCACTTATGTATCTTTTGATCTTAACCCTTTGAATCCTGATTTTACGAGTGGCAATAAACACAATCATTAAATGTACTTAGATTTAGATCTTCAGGCATAAAAATTGATTTTATTAGCGTCTTAAATAAGTGATTAACGCTGGTTTTATGGCTCTAGAAGCAAGTGAAATTTACAAATACACATGTTGACATGTATTTTTGTACGCATGTAAAAATATATGTATGTGTGTGTTGTCTTGCACTTTTGCCCATAAACGCCATTGAATTACGCCTCCACTTGCTAAGTTGCTAAGCGCAATGATCGATATTTATAGCTTAAGTTGGGTGTGTTCCAAGTGCTGTTTATTTTTGGTGTTCTTCCCTTTTTCAGTTAGGTTTTTGCTGCCAACTTTTGCTTTCATTACACAACTTCCAATATTTCCTTTTGTTACATTCAGCCTTTTCTACATACTCTCCAATATATGTATGTATATTTGCTGTGCTGTTTTGATTTCCGCCGCCGCTTGGTCCCACCGTTTAAACAGCCATTAGTTTATGTTATTCTTTGTCGCCGCACTTAGTATGCGAGTCCACACCCAACAGGCCTTACATTGGCCAGTGACTTATAAGCACTTAAGCGCTCATGCACATAGTATACAAGTGAGCTGTGAGCTGAGGGAACATACGTGCAAATTTCTGACTCCTTTTCAACCACCCTGCACCTACCGCGCGCCTCTCTTCGCCAACTAAGTGTTTGTAATGCCCGGTGGTGCGCTTAGCTGCGCTTACTAAGCAGTCTGGCAACCATATGCAGCTTGCCTCAAGCCTCACCTCGCCGCTCTTATGGGTATTGTTGCGATTGTAAGCGTTTACGCCGGAAATTCTGCGCCTTCTTCATAAAATAAATGATGTTTGAGCAAGAATTTCGCTTCAGTCCACGAATTCTCATTTCCTTTACTAGTTTTCTCACATTTCGGTTATCACAAATAAATCGTTTTGTTGTTGCACTAATTTTTTAATTGAAATTGCTTGCGGTACTATTCTCCCGGCCAATGATTATAAGTTTACATACGTACGTACTTAGTCTAGTCTTTAATTTGGTTCATGCGTGTATACATACATACATACATAGTTATGTAACCTGGTCCCTAACTTCGCCATTATTGTTTATTCATTTATGGCCTATAAATTTAGCAAAGTGCTCTCATTCTGTCGCCTTCTCTTCGGAGTAATTGAATTCCGTGATTCTGATCGTGTCGTGTAATTTGCAATGAAGATATTTCGCTTACTTACATGAACATGTCTGATAGTATTTCTTTTTTTGTGTTGGCCCATGCTAGTGTGACTTCAGAGTTGATGAGTTCTGGAATATAACATATGTATGTATGTGTGTTCATATAAATGTCTCTGTCGGGACTGTTCGTGAGTATTCCGCATAAATTTGTATTATTCACGTGGGACACCAATGTATTTATACATATACTTATGTATTCAAGTCCAAGCTCTGTTATACTCAGTTGTACAGTGTCTCCAATAGGGGTTTTGTCGAAGTGTTCAGAGAGTTGTGCCATTTCATTAAAAAACGTTTCACTTTGATACAAAGCTTGGATATTGATTAGATTAGCTTGAGATTATTACGAGAATTCGCTTAGTCCAATAGCTACTGTAAGAGCTCTTCGCGTACCACATTTCCGTCAAAGAAAATCCCGTAGCAAGGGAAAACCAAATATCTCCGTTCAGGTCATTGTTGAAACCAATTCGAATCAGCCGTTCTACACGGATTGTCAGGAAAGTAATAAGACTTGAGTCAGTTTAAAAAATGTTATTGAAAAAAATCGTTACAACTCTTTAAAAGCTTTCAAAATAGGCTCCTTCTGCCTCGACGCAGCGTTGCCAGCGCGATTTCCAATCATTGAAGGCGTCACGGAAGGCATTCTCCGGAATAGCCTTGAGAGCCGATGAGCATGCTGCTTGGATCCCCTCTGTGCTCTCAAAATGCTTGCCTTTCATCGGCCTTTTCAGGTAAGGAAACAAAAAAAGTCTGAGGTCCAACATCTGAGCTGTAGGACGGCTGCGGAAGCGTAGGGTTGCCTGCCTTGATTAGGTAGCTGTTCACGAGAAACGCGGTGTGAGCTAGGACTTGTCATTGTGCATCTTCCAATCGGCTGCGATGTCTGGTCGGGCCCGATTGACCTTTCGTTTGATTCTCTCGAAGACTTCCACGTAAAACTTAGCGTTGACGGTTTGTCCAGGAGGAACAAATTCATGGTGGACAATGCCTTTTATGTCAAAAAAGACAATGAGCATCGTTTTCACTTTGGATTTGCTTCCAGCACGGTTGTCATTAGCGACCTCTTCCCGGCCCTCCAAAAGGCTTGACAATAGTCAAGCGGCGCTAAAAGCGATCTCAGCTTATGAGATCAAATCGCTATGAGTTTGCAACCGTGTACAGTTGATCTGGGTGCCGAGGCATAAAGGGGTAGCCGCCAATGAGCTGGCCAACGAACTAACCTGCTTTGCGGCAGATTCCAGGATGATGGTGTCAGAACCATGCATAGTTGCTTCATATGGAGAAGAGACTGGTGGGAGAATGACACTGGCAGCAGGCAGCAGCTAAGCTACTGCTGAGAGGTTACAACCTGATAAGTTCTAGAGGTATGATCAACCTCCCCAAATGCAAATTCCGTCTCCTTGTCGCGAATTAGAATTATTCAGAGTGCTGATCTTTGGGACTATATGTAGTATAGGAGAGGGGACAATAGACCATAGGTCTACTATAAACGTCTGTCGAAAATACAATTCTCACTTTTTTGTTTCTCCTTCGTCCAATACATATTTTGGCCTTTTTACTCCTACTGATCCTATAAGAAGTTTTGCTGTCAACGTCGAGACGCGTTTTTTCTGAGACAGTGCTGGATATGACTTCAAAATGGCGAGTTTTGAATATTTTCCTCTGAAAATTTTACCATCATTCCTTCAATTTTTTTTGGTACTTTTATGCGTTTACAAATTTTGACAGCCATTTTCCCATTTACAAACGAATTCACCGAAAATCCAATAATCTTGTTGAATTGTCTTTTGTTACTCATTTATTACTGTCGATCGCCTGTCTGATCTTTCCAACGAAATTTAACAGATCAACAAAATATTTTAAGTGGCCACTTTCTAAATCTGATCGTATACAAGATTTCAAAGTAATATTAATAGAAAACATGGATAACTCTTTTCTTCACGTATACTTGAATAACGGCGATGTACGAGTATGTACGAATGCGCATAAGAGTAGTAATTTACATGCATTAGTCCGCAACCGCAATGCAGTCATTCTACAAAAAAAAAAATGCATAAGTAGATCCCTGCGTGCATTACTAGATGTAGATATAAGCACACAAACGTGGATACAGCCAATTCGATAACTCCGCAATCAGCCGCTCATATCTACAACCATTCGTGGTTGTAAATCTGACGTTGTTAGGCTGCCGATGCTGCGCTTCGCCACTTCAACACGGCCTTTGGAGTTGCATTTGGCTTGTAAATGATGTAGTGCGTTGATGATTACATAGCATATTATTTTTACAGACCATAACTTAATTGAATTATACGCTTGGCGCATATTTGAAGTTTACACGATCAGCGATCACGCTGCGTGGCGTACACTTCTACACTTTTTCGTGCCACACACACAACAACGGTAACGGAGAGTTGCTTTTTGTGTGGTATTTACTTTATATACGCTTTCCCTGCAGCGGATTCCAAAGGTTTCTGCACCCATCATACCACAGCAGCCAGCGCACTGTGGTGCAGGTAATGAGCTGAGGCGGCGCAAAATGTGAAGATGCACTTTGGCACGCCAAGAGCGGTGTGGCTCTGTGATTGGTCACGATGCTTAAGTAAAAATGATTTTACGCCAAATTATTTGAATCAATTAAGTACTTAAAAATTAATCGCTAGGAGAGCTGTTTGCTTTTACTTTTTTGCTGGTTGTTCTTCAAAAATGTTTATTTACCAAATTATTGAAGGTGAACCAATATTAGAGCAATACCTTTTCAGTTTTCAATAAAAAATTATTATATCTTGAAAAGGGTATATTAAGTTTGAAACAATATTTATAACACCCAGGAAAATCGGAGACTGTAAAGTATACGAGTATACTTAAAGCTATCTCTATATGATCAGCTTTATGAGTTAAGTCGATTTAGCCATGTCCGTCTAACCATTTTTCTACATATACATTTACTAGCCCCACAGTATTTGAGATATTGATCTGAAATTCGGCACTCATTATTTTCTTTCCAAGAAGCTGGTCGCTTGTTGGAATCGGCGATATCGGACCAGAATAGCGTATAGCTGCCATACAAACTGAACGATCGGACTCAGGTGCTTGTACGGAAAATATTTTCATTTGACGAGATATCTTCATGAAATTTGGCATGGAGTAATATCTAAAAAAAAAAATGCAAACTCCGAAGAAATTTTTCGGATCGGATCACAGTAACATATAGCTTCCACACAAACTAAACGAGCGGTGTCAAGTCATTGTATGGAAAACCTTTTCATTTGACGAGATATCTTTCCGAAATTCGGAATGGGCTATTTTCTGAGGCAGTGATTGAATCTCCTAAAAAATATTTTCTGATTGGATCACTACAACATATGGCTGCCATACAAATTTTACGATCGGAATCAAGTGCTTATATGGAAAACTTTTTCATTTGGCGAGATATCATCATAAAATTTGACAAGAGTTATTTGCTGAGGCAATGACTGAATTTACCAAACAATTTTTCAGATCGGATCACTATAACACATGGATGCCATACAAACTGAACGATCGTCGTCAAGTGTGTGTATGGAAAACATTTTCATTTGGCGAGATATCTTCACGAAATTTTAATTGGGGTATTGTCTAAGGAAATGATTGAATCTCTGCTAAAATTGTTTAAATCGGATCACTACAACATATGGCTGCCATACAAATTGTAAGATCGGAATCAAGTGCTTAGAGGAAAACTTTTTCATTTGGCGAGATATCTTCATAAAATTTGACAAGAGTTATTTGCTGAGGCAATGACTGAATTTACCAAAAAAATTTTCAGATCGGATCACTATAACATATAGCTGCCATACAAACTGAACGCTCGGAATCAAGTGCTTGTATGAAAAACTTTTTCATTTGGAGAGATATCTTCACGAAATTCGGATTAGGTTATTTTCTGAGACAATGGCTGAAGCTTCGAAGAAATTTTTCGGATCGGATCACTATAACATATAGCTGTCATACAAGTTAAAAGATCGAAATGAAGTGCTTGTATGGAAAACTTTTCCATTTGAAGCGACATGTTCACGAAATTCGACATGAGTTATTCTCTAAGACAGTGATTGAATCACTGATAAAATTGTTTGGATCGAATCACTATATCATATACCTGCCATACAAATTGTACAATTAAAAGCGATCAAAAAATAGTGCTTTCAAACTTTTTTAAATTATATAAGGGCGTTAGTATCTATTCCTTCCTTTTATGACATTAGCATTCCACTTATGTATCTTTTGATCTTAACCCTTTGAATCCTGATTTTACGAGTGGCAATAAACACAATCATTAAATGTACTTAGATTTAGATCTTCAGGCATAAAAATTGATTTTATTAGCGTCTTAAATAAGTGATTAACGCTGGTTTTATGGCTCTAGAAGCAAGTGAAATTTACAAATACACATGTTGACATGTATTTTTGTACGCATGTAAAAATATATGTATGTGTGTGTTGTCTTGCACTTTTGCCCATAAACGCCATTGAATTACGCCTCCACTTGCTAAGTTGCTAAGCGCAATGATCGATATTTATAGCTTAAGTTGGGTGTGTTCCAAGTGCTGTTTATTTTTGGTGTTCTTCCCTTTTTCAGTTAGGTTTTTGCTGCCAACTTTTGCTTTCATTACACAACTTCCAATATTTCCTTTTGTTACATTCAGCCTTTTCTACATACTCTCCAATATATGTATGTATATTTGCTGTGCTGTTTTGATTTCCGCCGCCGCTTGGTCCCACCGTTTAAACAGCCATTAGTTTATGTTATTCTTTGTCGCCGCACTTAGTATGCGAGTCCACACCCAACAGGCCTTACATTGGCCAGTGACTTATAAGCACTTAAGCGCTCATGCACATAGTATACAAGTGAGCTGTGAGCTGAGGGAACATACGTGCAAATTTCTGACTCCTTTTCAACCACCCTGCACCTACCGCGCGCCTCTCTTCGCCAACTAAGTGTTTGTAATGCCCGGTGGTGCGCTTAGCTGCGCTTACTAAGCAGTCTGGCAACCATATGCAGCTTGCCTCAAGCCTCACCTCGCCGCTCTTATGGGTATTGTTGCGATTGTAAGCGTTTACGCCGGAAATTCTGCGCCTTCTTCATAAAATAAATGATGTTTGAGCAAGAATTTCGCTTCAGTCCACGAATTCTCATTTCCTTTACTAGTTTTCTCACATTTCGGTTATCACAAATAAATCGTTTTGTTGTTGCACTAATTTTTTAATTGAAATTGCTTGCGGTACTATTCTCCCGGCCAATGATTATAAGTTTACATACGTACGTACTTAGTCTAGTCTTTAATTTGGTTCATGCGTGTATACATACATACATACATAGTTATGTAACCTGGTCCCTAACTTCGCCATTATTGTTTATTCATTTATGGCCTATAAATTTAGCAAAGTGCTCTCATTCTGTCGCCTTCTCTTCGGAGTAATTGAATTCCGTGATTCTGATCGTGTCGTGTAATTTGCAATGAAGATATTTCGCTTACTTACATGAACATGTCTGATAGTATTTCTTTTTTTGTGTTGGCCCATGCTAGTGTGACTTCAGAGTTGATGAGTTCTGGAATATAACATATGTATGTATGTGTGTTCATATAAATGTCTCTGTCGGGACTGTTCGTGAGTATTCCGCATAAATTTGTATTATTCACGTGGGACACCAATGTATTTATACATATACTTATGTATTCAAGTCCAAGCTCTGTTATACTCAGTTGTACAGTGTCTCCAATAGGGGTTTTTGTCGAAGTGTTCAGAGAGTTGTGCCATTTCATTAAAAAACGTTTCACTTTGATACAAAGCTTGGATATTGATTAGATTAGCTTGAGATTATTACGAGAATTCGCTTAGTCCAATAGCTACTGTAAGAGCTCTTCGCGTACCACATTTCCGTCAAAGAAAATCCCGTAGCAAGGGAAAAACCAAATATCTCCGTTCAGGTCATTGTTGAAACCAATTCGAATCAGCCGTTCTACACGGATTGTCAGGAAAGTAATAAGACTTGAGTCAGTTTAAAAAATGTTATTGAAAAAAATCGTTACAACTCTTTAAAAGCTTTCAAAATAGGCTCCTTCTGCCTCGACGCAGCGTTGCCAGCGCGATTTCCAATCATTGAAGGCGTCACGGAAGGCATTCTCCGGAATAGCCTTGAGAGCCGATGAGCATGCTGCTTGGATCCCCTCTGTGCTCTCAAAATGCTTGCCTTTCATCGGCCTTTTCAGGTAAGGAAACAAAAAAAGTCTGAGGTCCAACATCTGAGCTGTAGGACGGCTGCGGAAGCGTAGGGTTGCCTGCCTTGATTAGGTAGCTGTTCACGAGAAACGCGGTGTGAGCTAGGACTTGTCATTGTGCATCTTCCAATCGGCTGCGATGTCTGGTCGGGCCCGATTGACCTTTCGTTTGATTCTCTCGAAGACTTCCACGTAAAACTTAGCGTTGACGGTTTGTCCAGGAGGAACAAATTCATGGTGGACAATGCCTTTTATGTCAAAAAAGACAATGAGCATCGTTTTCACTTTGGATTTGCTTCCAGCACGGTTGTCATTAGCGACCTCTTCCCGGCCCTCCAAAAAGGCTTGGTGCCACCGAAATACATCACTTCTTGCTAAAACAACAACTGGGTAAACCTGCTTGATCATATCAAACGTCTCTTCCGCAGATTTACCGAGTTTCACACAGAATTTAATTGCGTACCTCTGCTTTCGGCTTGCACCACTCACAGAAACTCGTCGCGCGAAAATGTTTGTCCTGACTCTCCAGCTGCTCGGAGACAACTGATCATTCCTATTACTTTCCGGATAAACCCTGTAAGCCGTGCAACCATTTGAGTCTCTATCTCCGATAACAACATGGCGAATTTTGCGGTTGGACTTGGTTCTGGATCCGTATAAGATTGTGTTGGCACAAGAACTGAAATCGATAGACCATTTGAATGGCCGTCGCCTTGCCGATTGGCCGCTGGAAATGATGAAAGCCAACAACGATTTTCTTGGAAAAATCATCTACTCAGATGAGACCCATTTCTGCTTTAATGGCTTCGTCAACAAACAAAATTGTCGCTATTGGGGCGAGTCGAATCCTTGTGTGGTTCAGGAAATCCAATAGCATCCCTAAAAGTTGACCGTTCGGAACGGATTGTGGCATGGCGGCATTATCGGCCTTATTTCCTTCGAAATGATTAATCATCATCAATAACGAGCGTTATTACACGATGCTGACCGACTTTTTTTCGGAACTTGATGAAATCGACGCGGGTAATCTCTTTTCTAACAAGATGGAGCGTCACCTCATGTTTGACATCTAAACTTGGACACATTGCGTGCAAAGTTTGGCTTCTCCTTAGCTTCGAGAAATGGCCCGGTTAAATGGCTGTATAGATCACGCGATTCAACGACTCTTGACTATTTTCTTTGGGAGTATGTTAAATCAAGGACTTACGCCAATCAACCAGCACCACTCGAGGAGGTCGAAGACAAATTATTTGACAGCTATCCCTCTAGGAAATTTTATGATATCTAAAAATCACTCTATATATTACATAATGAAATACGACCTTAATATATTGGTCTGATAATTATAATGATATGGTGAAAAAAACCAACAAAAACAGATGAATTTCTATTTTCAAATTCTTCCGTTGAAGCTCAATAAGCACTTCTTGCTAGCATTTCGAATTGCAAGCGTAATACTTCGCGCAAGTGCTTTTTATATAATTGATTTCGCTGTATTTACATCGCAGCCGAAGCAACAATCCCCGCCGTCACCTCTTGAAATAATTATTTTATATCTTTATTGAACGCCTCACGCATTGTAATCGTAGTAGTTCATCGTCGCAAATCGGTGGCGGCATCTGTGGCGTCACTGACGTCTAACTTCCTGTCACTGCGTATTCGCTGCCGCCGTTGTCATCATACGACACACGAGCATATGTAGGAATGAAGCAAAGACTGATGCGCCCAATTCCTCTGAATGCTGTCGTCTTGCCTCTATGTTGTTCTGCGCAGTTTTTCTAAATTTAGCCATGCAAACATTGACGGCAACTCCCAGCCCTGTCTTGTGTATCGCGCAAGCGCATGCTTGTTTATAAAAATGCAAAGCGCGTTCTGTGCAAAAGCAGTTGCAGTTGTGCGTTGCATATGAATTTGTGATTTGCAATTTGCTAAATGAAAGGCAATCGCTTAAAAACGCGTAATCGGCCGAAAAAGAGGCTTATGGATAGCGATGGACTAGAGACTCTTCGCTCCTTTCATGACCAAATGCGAGTCCATACATGAATGCATACATATACAATTGTTTAAGTGATCGGCAGGATCGTCCGCGAGTTGTGAGTTTCGTCGAGTTCCACGCATGCCTGCCACATATTTCATTGAAGTGTTCGCTAGAAATGTTCCGGTTTGTTGAAATACTCGTTCCACTAACACCGCATTTCCACTGTAGACTTCGTTAGCAGCTTGCGCAAGCACTTAGCCGCTTGGCAGATTTATGTTTGAAAATGTTAAAGAAATATTTTAGCTTATGATTGACGCGCTTATATCGGTCTCTTTAGTTTCGCACAAATTGAGCAATTAATTAAGGTTCACACATCAACCAAATACTTATTCGCTGCTTATTATCAACCTCTATTTATGCTTCTTCTTCTTTGTTACAGATTCATCAGCTTAGTCCCGCATTTTCCAACACCTCGTCAGTTTCATTAAAGTCGTCACCATTGCTCCTCAACCAGTAAGCAGTACAATGAATGGTCAAAGCTATGAGCTGAACCATACGAACGGTGATATTATATCACAGAATCAGCAGAAGGGCTGGTGGACCATTGGCCTGATTAATGGCGCACACAGGTATATGACGGCCGAAACTTTCGGCTTCAAGTTGAATGCGAATGGCGCCAGCCTCAAGAAGAAACAACTGTGGACATTGGAGCCATCGAATACCGGCGAAAGTGAGTATTGTGTAGAACTTGTTGCATTTAAATTATGGCCTGTGTGATTATAAAATATTTACTGGGCAACTTATTCTTCTTAAAACTTATCTCGTTAAAAATGTCATTAAAAAGTTAATCCAGTGGGAGACAAGCGAAAAACATATCGACGTAGAATCACCACAAAAGGTGATTCGCTGATTATATCATATTTCCCTTTGGTCTCTTGTCGAGGCTTTTCATTTTGCATGTTCACATAAATTTGTGGCAACCCCAAATGCAACTCTGCAAAAATTATAGATATGGCGACTCGAAAACTGAATAAGCTGTCAGCTTGACGACCCACCATTTTTCCTTCTTTATATTCAAATAAATCAATCATTATTGTGGACATCCCACAAATTGTTATGGATCGCGTTTTAATATGTAGAATCTTTCAAATCGTTTAAAAGCAGCTGAATTCATTCCAAAGCAAGGAAATGGGATTCCATATGAACTGAAGCTAATAGACAAGTCGTTTTTGTATCGGATTTTGACTAGTGATGGAAAATAGACACTAGGGTGATTCAAAAAAATTTTTTTTTTTCGTTTGGTGCTCGGAAAAATAGGTTCCTAGGCACCTTTAAGAAAGCTTCTCCAAGCATGAGTTTTTAATTGTAACGGGAAGGTCCTCCTACATACAGTTTTCTATTTTTCTTATTATCAGATAGAAAAATTTATATCTCGCTGCCAACTACTTGAAATAAAATAAATCCATTTTGAAATAGAGTTTATTTATTATTATTTATTAATTCATAGTTACTAGAATCATCAATTGAAGATTTGCTAATAAAACATAGACAGAGAGACATCCATAAAAATTCAACTACGAACTATTTACTACAACTTAATTCAATAAATATTTACTTACTTACTTATATACATACATAAATAAACATGTGTTTGTAACAATTTATGTCTATTCGCTGTCTCAGCGCTTATGCTTAAACAATTTCATTCGTTTAGTAACAGTTGCTTCCGCTTAACCAAAGAACAACAAATAAAGCGCCGCAGTTGATTAAATAACACTTCCAAGCAACAAATATGGTTCATGAATAATGATTTAATAAAATGCTAGGAACATTTAAATGACATAGAAAAACAACAACAATTAAAACACACATATTTACACATACAATCCGTGAAGTGAGCGATTTGTCATCCAGATTTCAACAGCTGCGGTGTCCGAGTGGTTAAGGAGATGGACTTGAAATCCATTGGGTTCTACCCGCACAGGTTCGAATCCTGTCCGCAGCGACATTGCTTTTTGGAACGAAGTTCCTTACGGCAGGCTTGCAGAAGAAGGGATTTTGCTGCGGGAGCTAACTGAAAAAAAAGTGATAGTAAAAACCGTAAGAAATATCCGTAAGAAATAACCCGTAAGAAATAACCCGTATCATCGCTAGTTATAGCCTACTTTTAGGTCTTGCTCTATTATAGCTCTATTATGTCATTTGTAATAACAATTGATAATTTAAAACAAAAAAATATTTACCAATTTTTACTAATATTTTGCATAAGAAAAATTTCACTTTGAACAAAATATTAAAATTTCATTGAAGTGAAAGGTATTAGTATGGCCACAACGATATTGTGTACATGCAAAATGGACAGCTGTGTTGTCTTGTGTACATGCCGGCCATGCTGCACTAAATGCATACGTTTATGGGGAGTTGAATTGTTACATATTTTTTGGCGCAGGCTTTGAGGAAATAACCCGTGAGAAAAAGACTGTAAGATCGCTAGTTATAGCCTACTTTTAGATCTTGTAAAATAATTAGGCATGAAAATCTGTAACATTATTGTGTATGCAAATTAGTTTTGAGTGAAGTGCGGAACACATAGAGCGCAACAGACTGCAAACTACACCTGCCAAATATTAAAATACAGACGTTCTTATGGACACTGTTATTTTGACAGCTGCACGACAGAAAGAGGAGGTAGAGTGGTGATATCACTAATATGTAAAATGTAAAATTATTCACAGGTCTAACAAACTTGACAACTTTACAAATAAAAGCATAAAATAGCTCTATTATATCATTTGTAATAACAATTGATAGTTTAAAACAAAAAAATATTTACCAATTTTTATTTAGATATAATTTGAATTATTTTTTTATTTTACGTAATTCATTATTTCTTAAAATACTAAATTTTCTTAATACTTATCTGTACTTAAATAACAACTAATCAGCGAAATTTGAGAGAAAAATCAGGACAACCTACATAAAATAAAATTAAGCACAATTTTTTTTTGCAAATTGTATCGATTCTACATTATCCGAAGGAACTTCGTTCCTGCCTGGTGTCCCACGACAGCGTATTTCTTGTTTGTTTAAACTTTTTAATTAGTATTTTATAAATCGTTTAAGAAAATCTCTATTAGGTAGTTAAGGAGATCTTGTATAACTCTACTCAGTGAGATATGAAAAATATTTCTTTGTAGAGGCTGGTAGGCACTTGAAAAAGTATCTTGTTCCTTAGATTTTGTATTAAATTGAATGCTCTATAAAAAAGGTCTACACGATTTTTTCGTAAACCCAACCATTTAAAAGATATTAACAGTTAAAGTTTGATTATTTTTGGGAACATTTTTTATTTCTTATGAGTTTTATAACTCAATGAAAAAAATTATTATGAATGATGAAACTCATAGGTTT
Source organism: Bactrocera zonata (assembly GCA_037783105.1). Classification (NCBI taxonomy): domain Eukaryota; kingdom Metazoa; phylum Arthropoda; class Insecta; order Diptera; family Tephritidae; genus Bactrocera; species Bactrocera zonata. Next base: position 82,777 of record JBAWJQ010002727.1, on the reverse strand, counting down.
TTGGAGAGGCTTTCTTAGAGGTGCCTAGAAACCTATCTCTCAGAGTACCAAACAAAAAAAAAATTTTTTTTTGAATCACCCTAATGGACACATTATGTTAACCTTAAAATTTATATGTGAAACTTGATCAAAAAGCCAAATCCACGGCAAAGCCGAATATTCGTGACTTCTTATTTGGTGGGATCCGAAGAACGCGCTATATTATGAGCTTCTAAAACTTGGTGAACTCATTAGTGGGCGATGCTTCTGACAACAACTCAACAAATTGAAGGAGCTATTATCGAAAAATGCCCGAAATTCGCAATCAGAAACGAGGTAATAATTTTCCATGATGACAACGTCCTGGTGGGAAGCTTTGTCTTACCAACTACGGGGTTGTATTAACTGGTAATGGTCACAACTTTTTTTTGCGTTTGTTAAGATCAGACTAAAAGCATACTATAATGAATATTAAATATAGTGTAATGGTTACAACGTCTCAAAAATTGTAATTTGGTACCAATATTTGTGAGAACCTTCGTGAAGTTCTTTATTAAAGACCAGAAAAGCTTAAACCGGAATCGGAACCGACGGTGATTGCAGCCTTAAACCCACATCATCCGAAAAAGAGTCATAATTTTGACTAAAGGCGGGTTTTGAATAAATAATGGTGCCCGCAGAGAGGACACTTAAAGGGGAGCCGAAGCTTTCTGAATATGTTCTCTGCGTATTTCTTCATTGGTATAAACACCACTTAGGCGGTTAGAGCCGAGTTTACAACAGCGCCCCAGTATAGTGTGGCCTGGTCCTTCTTCAACTAGTCTTTCTAACGCGGTGGAGGTCTTCCTCTTACTCTGCTTCCCCGGCGGGTACTGCGTCGAATACTCTCAGAGCTGCAGTGTTTTTATCCATTTGGACGACATGATCTAGCCAGCGTAGCCGATGTCTCTTAATTCGCTGAACTATGTTAATGTCGTCGTATATCTCGTATCGTGATCCATCGACTGCGGTGTTCACCATTGGCAATGCGCAAAGTACCATGAATCTTCCGCAGAACCTTTCTCTCGAAAATTAGTAACGTCGACTCATCAGATGTTGTCACCGTCCATACCTCCGCACCATATAGCAGGACGGGGAGGATGAGTGACTTGTAGAGCTTGGTCTTTGTTCCATGAGAGAAGACTTCACTTCTCAATTGTCCACTTAGTCCAAAGTAGCACCTGCAGGCAAGAGTTATGCTGGATTTGATTTCGAGGCTGATCTTGTTGTTGGTGTTAATACTGGTTCCAAGATAGACGAAATTATCTACTACTTCAAAGTTATGACTGGGAGCCAAGTCGCGAGTGCGGCGAATATTTCTTTGATGACAGAAGATATTTCAGCTTGCCCTTGTTCACTACCAGACCCGTTTGTTTCCCTTTCTTATCCAGTCTGAAGAAAACAGAACTAACGGTTATTGAGGCCAATGATATCAATATCATCGACGTGCGCCAGCAGCTGACCACTCTTATAGAAGATTGTACCTTCTCTATTCAACTCTGCATCACGAATTATTTTCTCCAGGAGTATATTGAAAAAGTTGAACGATAGGAAGTCGCCTTAGCTGAAACCTCGTTTGGTATCGACGGGCTCGGAGAGGTCCTTCCCGATCCTGACAGAGCTTTTGGTTTTGCTTAGCTTCAGTTTACATAGTCGTATTAGTTTTGCAGGGATACCAAATTCAGACATCGTGGCATAAATGCAGCTCCTTTTTGTGCTGTCAAATCGACGAAGAGGTGGTGTGTGCCGTACCTCTTGTCCTCGTTTTCTACTTTCTCAATTGTCCCAAGATCATGATTTAGAAAAATTTTTAAAATTTATTCCCATGACATTACCAATACATACATGCATTCATACTTACTGAAAAGGCGCGCATAGTAGAAGAATTTTATTATTTCTAAATCTCTTTGTGCCATGTGAATTCTCAGGCGCTTGGAACGCGCACCAATTGACGTACGCATAAAATTTACAATAACAAATTTATATATGTATTTATGTGTTAAAGGCATTCATATCTACTTGATGGGTGTTAATGGACATTTTCATTTGCGATTGTCGCTCCAAGCAGTTGGACATTTAGATTGTCTCCGATACATACAGACAAATGTAGTTTGAGTCGCTTTTGCATTAAGCAAATGATGCAGTGACACTACTCGTTTGCCAACACGCTCTCATTACTGCTACACTTGCGGTGTCATCTTGCGCCTTGCAGCCATGCAACGTGGCCGTGCGTCTGTGTGGTTGTGTGGCTGTGCAGAAAATAGATTAAATGGCAGCTGAGCATTTGCTAGCGCGTCGCTGACCGCCTTTACCTGCGACTGCTGGTAGCATGTTGACCGAGTTGATTGCCTGACATGAAAAGCGTTGTTATTGTTGCAGCACAGCAGCAGCAGCAGCTGGCTGGCGGCCACTGTACGTTCATAATTTATAACGTGATTGTGTGGAAAAGGTGGCAGCACATAACGGCGACCGCCAGACGTCCAATGCCGTTCATTGTTTTCCCGAGACGTGTTGCAGCCAAATTGTGGCATGCCACACGGCCGGCCGGCCGACCGGCTGCGCAGCGCCAACAACGTCAACAAGCAAATGAGCACACATAGCGCAACAAATGGTCAATGCGAAATTAATATTGCAACTTGTGAATGTGCAACGTGCAACGTGCTGTGGTGCACGGTCATCATACTCCAATTTTTCGCTAAACATTTTTAACGTTTGTTGCAGTTGTTGTTATTGTTGTTATATGTGTGTTTGTGCTTGTTCTTGTATGCTGTTAAGTTGTATTAAAATGTTTGTTGTTGTTGTTATTGATTTATTTCTACATTTCTGTTGCATGCCACGCACATGATTTGGCGGCTGTCGCATCTTTAACCTTTCAAATTTGTTTGCATACCCACACACACACACATATGCATAATTGACATGCGTTTTCGCCGAAGATTAGTTTGCAATTCTTGTGTGCGCGCTTGTGGCACGGCGTTTTCGTGGCTGCCAAGCCGGCGATTGTTGCCATATAAATCATAGTGCAGTGTGCAACAACAGCAGCAGCTGCGGTGGCTTATATCGCGCCTCGTATCAGCGCGCTTGGCAACAGCCGCGCAACGGTACACCTTGTTTGCTCGAGCTTTTCGCAATCATGCAACAAACCTAACTGTTTGCAATCGACAGTATTAAGTTTAGCCATTCTGATTTTCTCACATTGCGCATTGTTGTTGTTGTTGTTATTTTTGGTATTGTGGTTGTGTATGTTGTTGTTGTTGCAGCTATTGGTAAGCGATAAGCAATCAGCTGAGCTCGATGCATTAAATTACGAACGTTGCACGTTCAGCATTCAAAATTCTTTTACACACACATACATACACATACAAACATTCATAATTGCGGTTGGGTGTGTCGTGGCCCAAACAGAGGCGGAAGACAGTGATCGCGTTGTCGTGTTGAACAAATTTAAATGCCAAATTTGATTTAGAGGTGCGCCACGGCCAGCAAATTGCAACGAAAATCCGCGTGCCACAATACCCAGTATGATGACCTATGCATGTCGACACAGTTAGTTAGTGTTCCAATTATGCGCGCTTAGAAATCGATACTTTCTCGCTGTGTTGCCAGGACGACATGAATAATCTATAAGAGTGTTAGGAGGCTAAAAGCGACGTCAGTTTATGGAAAGCTTTTCCTTATGACAGCAAGCCATATTCAGTGCCAAATAATATTAGGTTATGTTGCGTGCATTTTCGAGATATGTATGTACTAATGTGCCCAAAAAATAAAGTGACATTTTATTTATTTTGAAAATTCTTTATTTATTCTTCCAACCAATTTCATCCCCTTCAAAGTAATCCCCTCCCGATGCATTGCACTTATTCCAATCTTCGAAACACTGGTTGTAATCACTTTCCGGGATGACCTTCAGTTCCAGTTCAGTTATAATGCATTTCATGATACCCTGGTAGTCGGAGAGCATCGTTTCACACACTTAACGCGACGCCTTTTTTCCAAAAATTTCAATGTTTTCGGTATCAGTCGAGATTTGACGCGCTTGAGGCCCAAAACATCCTTCAAAATGTATTGGCTGAGCCTTTCGATATGCCAACTTCATCAGCAAGGTCTCTAATTGTTAATCGACGGTTTTTCAACACCAAATCTTTGATTTGTTGAACGTGAGCTTCGTCGGTTGAGGTTGATGGTCGCCCTGGACGCTCTTCGTCTTCGACACGTTCACGGCCGGCTTGGAACTCACTATAGAACTTGTAAACATTTTTTTTAGACATAGCCTCATCACCAAAGGCTTTCTGCACCATCCTCAACGTATCCGCAGCAGAAAATTGATTCCGTAAACAAAATTTAATGCAAATTCTTTGCTCAACAAATTTCGACATCGCAAAAAACGAAAAACTCACTTTTAGCAGCTCACAAAACGACACGTATCTCAAACACTAATGAATATTTTGGCATGAAATTTGACATAAATGTGACTGACAATACTACCAACCTAAAAAAAATAATTCTCCAAATCCTTCGACGCGCGCCGTTTAATTTCAAATGTCACTTTATTTTTTGGGCACAGTAGTATGTATTGGGACGTTCACTAAGTAGTTTTTTTTTTAGTTTAGTTTTAAGTTTTTTTTTAGTTTAATTTAAACACAATTTTTTTATTGTGTAAAATATTTTATGAAATTATATATTTTGCAATACTTTTTGCCATCTTTCGGCGAGATCAAAAAATGGTTAATCGCTGCAGACAAAAAACTCGTCAAAGTGTTTTTTGACGTCTTGATCTGAGGATCTCTGAAATCCCACCAAACAGACAACAAAGCATTTTTTGATGATTTCAAAGTGATTTTAGTTGGTTCATCTTTTTTGCTGTTTGGCAACAGTTGGAGATTCCAAGTGTAGCCAAGTTCTTCTCTACTTGGTCTTTCCAACGGAGTAGAGGTCTTCCTCTGCTTCCCCCGGCGGGTACTTTGTTGAATACTCTTAGAAATGGAGTGTTTTATCCATTCGGACGACATGACCTAGCCAGCATAGCCGTGTCTCTAAATTCGCTGAAGTATGTAAATGTCAATGTAAATGCCAGGACCATAAATCTTTCGCAGAACCTATCTCTCGAAAACTCGTAACGTCCACTTATCTGACGTTGTCACTGTCCAGGCCTTTGCACCATATAGGAGGACGGGGATAATGAATGCCTTGAAGAATTTGGCTTTTGCTCATCGATAGAGTACTTTACTTCTCAATTGCCTACTCAGTCCAAAGTAGCACCTGTTGGCAAGGGTTATTCTGCATTGGTTTTCGAGGCTGGCGTTGTTGTTGGTGTTAATACTGGTTCCAAAAGGATGGAGTCTTGTATTGTTAATGTAAGGAAAATTCTCTGAGCACCATTCACTTGGAGAGAGAGCAGAATTGCTTCTTTTACATGAACTCGGATGAACATTAAGATCAGTCATTGAATATTCAGTCTTAAGATGAATGTTGCGATCTGTCTTAAGGAGCAGTCATAAAGCCTAAACTAGCCTTTAGTTCATTTAAATTGAATCATGTAATTAAGATAAATCGGCTTCGAAAACGCTTAGAGTTAGAGCTTTCGTAGACTTGATCTTATTCTATGCTTTTGTTATTATATCTATACCTTTTAAAGGGCTATGCTTAAAAAAAACTTCATTGAGACCTCTGTCCTAAAAGATCACTGCTGCTGAGACATATTCCAAATAATTGCGGATTTCCAGTCATACTCTGATTTTTTTTTGGGGGCTTACATTTTTTAGATTATTTTACTACAGTTAAGAGTACATATCAGAGTGGTTCTTATTTAATGGATTCTTTTAAGTTTACCCTCTCAATACTTTGAATAATTTTTTTTTATTTTTGGAGACGATTGAATGAAAGTCCACACTATGGTATAGTTACTCCCAATGTTAACATGTTACATCTTATCGAATACTGAATTTGTTCCTATTTAGCGTTGTTGAAAATCAGATAAATTTTGGTACCGATGTCACACGCCAAAGGTGTGTTATGCCGAGGTTAAAAGTTCAGTTGCTTCTTTGGCGACTCAACACATTGAAAGTAATGAAAGCAGGCTTTTGAATTAACCTTTCGGCAGATAATAAAATTATAATGAATAAATAATTTTGCTGGGGCTAAATTTTTTTTTTTGAATCATCACTTATATAGGGCACTCCATTTCGAGGTTCCCTACTTTTTTAAAGAAAAAACACTGAAACTTCAAATTTAATGGGGAATGATTATTATCTTTCGAAAAAAAATTTTTTGCCATTTATTTTTTGAAGAAAAAAATGTTGACCGCGGCTGCGTTTCAGTTAGGCCATCCGTTGAGTTCAGGAAAAGGTTTAACTGTGTAATATCATACGATCTTGGTGGCCAAAACCGGCCCAAAACATGCTCACCGAAATGTTCTCTCAATAAGTCCATTCCGATCCATCCACCGATGATTCCACCATTCCATTGAGCCAGAAATGGGCCTCATCACCTTACAAAATTTGGTTGAGCGGCTTCAGTTCTTGAACAAACTGTACGCTATCAGCAAGGAAGTGTTAGCTTTTATTACCTCTTTTTGCTTTATTGTAATGCACATATCTACAAACTACAAACTACACATATATACAAATATATACCAAATACATATATTATAAGTTTGTTAACCGTTCAGCAACTTTATGGATTTCAAGTGGAAGTTTAAACTTTATGCATTTGGCAACAACCCCAACAACATATTCCATTCATATTCGTTTTCTCCGAATTTACATTTTATAAGTGCTTGCTTTTAGTGAAATCGTTAAGCGTAAAATTCTGTGAAATTTAAAAACTCTCAAAAAAATATTTCAAATGCAGCAAAATAAAAGAAAAATTGTGTTTTGCCAAAGTAATATTTATTTATGAACACGCCATATTCATATGAGAGCGCCCGGTAAGCAAAATCGTCATAAAAGTTTCATATAAAATATGTATGAACTACTTTTTGAAGTTATAACATTTCAGGCGTTACAAATTCACTAGTTTTGTTATTGATTATAACGGCTATCTTTGTATTAGACGTACATATATAGTACAGTGATGAAATCACGCATTTAAGAGCTGAATATAAGAACTTTTCATATATTATAGTTTTTTTTTTTTATTAATTTAACATTTTATTAAAAAAAATGCTATAATATTTCTCTTTCTTCTGTTGTTCCCGTCATCTGTTTACTTACAAATATCACAAAAAATTTCAGAATACTTTGGTTTCCACAATCGCTAGTCACCCATAGTTATAGTCGACTAAGTACTGTTACCCTGATAGCGTTAACCAAAAATATTTTTTGAGTGTTTTTTGTCATTGCAGTAGTAATAACGCAGCCAATTTTTTTATTACAGGGTGGGCCAAATAAAATTTTAAATTTAAAAAGTCAATAAAAAAAACGGCTTGATATTTTTCATTATTAACATTTATTTAAAAGGTTGTTTTATGAAATTTATTTGTGGAAAACAATTTCGGAAAAATGATCACCACGGCTGACTTTACAGTAGCTTATCCGATCCACCAAATTTTGGAGTACTTTCTCGGTGGTTTCAGGCCTTATGGCAGCTACAGCAGCTTGAATCTCGTACTTTAGATCTTGAATTGTTTCTGGATGGTTGGCGTAACATTTATCTTTAACAGCTCCCCACAGAAAATAGTCCAACGGAGTTAAATCGCAGCTTCTGTGAGGCCAATTCGCATCACCTCTTTTGCTGATTATGCGATTTTCGAAGACAGGGCGTAAAAGATTGAGTGTAGTGTTTGCTGTATGGCACGTAGCGCCGTCCTGTGCCCCAATTGCGACAATTCTGCTTGTTAACGTAACCATCGAGGTGGAAATGAGCCTCGTCCGAAAAGATGATTTTTCGGTAGAATTGACCATCCTCGGCAAACGATCTTCTGCAAAATCTGCAAACTGTTGAACTGAATTGAACTTTATATGGCTTCATAGCGAAGTCTTTTTTCAAAATTCGTCGCAAAGTTGTTCGCGGAATGTTTAATTCTTGCGATCGGTGGCGAGGTAAGGTGGATGGATTCTCACTAACATTTTCAGCCACAGTCGCAATATTTTCTGTCTGTCCATTTTTTTGCCAAATTTCTCACAGTTTGGGTTGAAGACTCACCACTTTGGAAAAGAGTTTTCAATATTTCCCAGTTTTCTTCTAGTGAATAGCGACCCATTTCGTAAATTTTAGACTTTTTACTGAATATCTCTCACTTTCCGTATGGTATTTGACGTTTCCAATGTCGAAATATAGATAATTCAAATTTAAAACGTTAGATGGTCCACCCGTTATATGCACCAAATGGTAGCTCATTAACTCTGTATATTTTTCCTACAGGGCTTGAACTGTGTCACTGACCGGCGACTCACGCTTTATGCAACTGTCTGTCGCAAAATAAACTTCATTAAAGTTAGATAAATATAAGCGCCAATGTAAGCATAAACACATATGTGTATATGTGTGTGTAGATATTGAAAGTATATCATGCATGCACATTTTTGAGAGTAAAAGTTGTTTGAAAAACAGACACGAAATGTTTTCTGCGCAAACATTGTTTAATGTCCTCGCCTCTAATGACCGATACTGTTTGCGAAAATAGAAAAAAGTAATTACTAATTTTGCGTTAAGAAAATAAATATGTGCACAATAATTTAATGCCGCGTTTGGCCAAACACAAAGTCACATTAACACTTTCCTCTTCGCAAAGGCGAATTGCGTATTTGAAAACACTTTTCGACTTTTCGCCACTTACAGATTTGTGTCGATTTTTAACACTTTCATCAGCTGAAAATTGTTATGGCAAGCGTCAAATTAGCCAAATAATAGCCGGCTTTACATGTCAATACGCTGTTGCCAACAATCGCAACGAAAACGCAGACGCGAAACAAAGCTTTTTCCTGCCGTGAATAGCCGTTACCGCTCTTCTTCATTTCCCGCTGTTAACCCGCGCATTATCTATCAATCATTTATTCTTCATCTTCTTAATTCGCACGATAGCTTTCAAAGCGCCCAAGATGCACAATTAGCCGATTGTTCAGTTTCTGCTTTCAATTGTTTTTGGACAAAACGAGCCAAAAAGCATTTGCACAAAACAATGCTAGATTTTCGTTAATTTTGCTTGTGCTTTTGTGTTCATTTCCTTTTCAGAGTTATCACAAAACATTTTATTTGGCGAAAATCGCGCTCGCCGTATTTCTTCTTTTCCGCTAATGATCAGACAGCTTTTTCTTTTTCACTCTTCCCAGCAAATTTTTGTCAGCTTTTGTTTCGTTTCTTGTTTATTCGTGTAAGATAAAAGCATACAGTATATAAAAATTAAAATTCGACTTAATAATTTTCTAAAAACAAAGAAAAATAATAATTTCGCTGAACAAAGCGTTTGCTCAATAAGAGAATGAAAACATAGTCTGCAGAATAGAATACTGTACTCCTCCGACATTTTTTTATACAACTTTATGTTGAATTTTTATTCGAGCAACTATTTTTTTGTGTGTACAACATTAAAAAAAAAAACCAATTAATTATAAGGAACAACAGTAATATAAATTTTGATTTGTCACTATTCCGCACAATGAAAATTGTGTGGAAGATGGCGTGTTGAACTTACCTCAACACTGTTCTCCTGAATCGCTTTCCGAGCCTATGGCTGAAGCACTTTGACTGTCACTTCTATAATCAATCAAAGGTACTAGTCTTAAAAGGGGAACCATGAACTATCCGCTCAAGTCGACAATCATCGGTATTATTTCGGAGTAAACAATCCAAGTTAAGGAGATTTAAACAGAGGGTTCCGTTAGCTGGTGTTCTCTCCCCACTATTTTTTAATCACTATATTTCGAAACTTCCTCAACCTCCAGCAGTGAACGCCTTCCGAACTTCCGAGCCTAAAACTCTCTCCTGCTGAATCCACGGCTCCCCTATTCTCGAACTGGACGAAGGAGTTCAGACTGGAACTCAACATTTTCGTCGACGGAGTCGGATTTCGACGGCAAACCAAAGTAACTTTTGACAGTCTGCACTCCGTACACAACCGCGATTGTCACTAAAGTAAAAGCCGCAATAAGATAAAGCACTTGGGGCAAAGCGCACCAATATGGTCGGCTAGATGCAATAGGACGCAGATGTGGAGATTCAAACCTGCCGAAATACCGCACTTTGGACAATTGCAGGATGTCTCCTGAAGCCTCCATCGAGCACATACACACTGATGTCCTTTACTGGTACCATAACACCTTCTTCTCTAATTAGTTCCTGCTCGGTTGTTGTAGAAATCGTCCCTGCAACGTACTCACCACTTTGCATGCTTGAAGGGCACGCGTACCGAACCCGTCGCAACTGCTCGTTTCCTGGGCTTTTCGTTAAGCTACCTTGATGATAACTAACTTGTTATTATCCCCCAAAAGGATTCTAGGCAATCGCTACAACAACAACAACAACTAAAAATAGGGACTTTTCAAAAGCTTAACATAAGCTAATCACAGTTAGAAAACGACAATGCGGGCTGGTAGGTTAGTTTATTGTACAACTTCTTAGTAACGCCAGATGAAGGCTAAGTTTAATTTTTTAGCTTTAAGGATGACTTTGTATTTAATCTAGTTCCTTCAACTGCTAAGCTGTTAGCTATTTAAGACAAAATAGATAGTTCGGAAGTGAGGCTTAGGAGATATTCCAGCGTCTCTTTCATGCTTTCTTCTCTCCACTTTCTACATACATATGTATATCGTCGTTACTTATGTCCATCCGACTCGCTCATGTGATGGCAGTAGGTTGCCACTTGTCATTAGTTCAACAACCGTTCTGCAGTCCCTTTGAATCCGTGTGAGGAAAACCATGCGAGTTTTCCTTCAGGTCTCTTTCACATGATCTTGGTGTTGATGCATGTTCCTAATGTATTCTACTTCAAAATCGCTTTCAAAATCTAATTGTATTTCGTATACGAGGTGTGTTCAAAAAGTATCGCGAATCGTAACTGACAGTTTTCTTCGATTGTAGGGGCGTGGTGCATCATGAGTTCTTTCCACAGGGAAGAACGCTCAATAAGGAATATTACCTGCAAGTTATTCGCAATTTGCGCGAAGCAATCCGTCAGAAACGCCCGAATTTGTGGAAGAACAAAAATGGGCTTTTGCACCACGATAACGCCCCTGCTCACACACATCGTTGCTTGTGCGCGACTTTTTGGCCAAAAACAACACACTAATGATGCCGTAGCCACCGTTTTCCCCATATCTGGCCCCCTGTGATTTTTTCTTGTTCCCAAAATTGAAGAGGCCCATGAAAGGACGACGTTACGCTTCTCTTGACGAGATAAAGACGGCATCGAAGGAGGAGCTGAAAAAGATAAAAAAAAAATGATTTTTTGAAGTGCTTCGAAGATTGGAAAAACCGTTGGCACAAGTGTATAATATCTCATGGGGTTTACTTTGAAGGGGACAAAATAGATATTCATGAATAAATAAATAATTTTTGAAAAAACACAAAATTCGCGATACTTTTTGAACACACCTCGTTCTTGCTCGGTAGCCAGACGCATGGCAATACCATCAATTATTTTATATGTATAACCGCTTTCCGGCAGCCGCTAAATCGTCTTAGGATATTCTCTGACGTTGTGCGATGTGAGAGTATTGCCTTAATAGCCGTCTTTCTATCAGCGTATGTATATATATATATTTATTTTGTTTTTTATGTCCGGCAACTTGAAGGGAAATTTCGATGTTTGGTTCTGGACGACCTTCGACCACTCCAACTGATGAAAATATTAAACAAGTGGAGGATATGGTGCTTGAAAATCGTCAGCCAAGTGTGAGAGTGATGGGCACGACATCTCTGGCGACTGAACGCGGTCTCGGTCGACTCGTCCCGATAAAGCTGATTTTTTTTTTCAAAATGAGTACTGCAAACAAGTCTCTTTGAACATGCTTGATCGTGCGTATTCAGATCCCAGATTCATGGGGAGCGTTATAACTGACGATGAGTTATGGGTTTATGAGTTTGATATTAAAGGAAGTCAACAATCATCGGAATGGAGGGGAAAAAACTAGCCGAAACCAAAAAAAAACAAAAAAAAACACGCAAAATCAGCTCAAAAATCAAAGTGATGCTCATTGTTATTTGCGATATTGGTGGTTTGGTCCATAATGAATTTGTTTCGAAGGGATAGCAGGTCAATAAGGAGTTTTATTTGGCCGTATTGTGGAGGACCAATTCATGGATTTTACACGATGATAATGCACCCCACATCGAGCCACGATTGTGACCGAATTTATAGCCAAAAACGAAATGAATTCACCAGATTTGGCTCCGTGTGATTTTTTCTTGGTATCCAAATTGAAATTGCTACTCCATGGGTGGAATCCGTTTTCAGTCTATCGAAAAGATAAAGCTCAAGGATATTCAATTATTTTCTGCTTATGAAAAGAGGACTGGAAAAACCGTTGGCTCTGTGTATTTCATCTGGTGGGGATTACTTTGAAGGCGACAAAATAAATATTGATGAATAATTAAATATCTTGCGTTTTATTTATAATTTCTGGATACTTTTTCAAACACATTCCACACATTCTCTAATACTTAGAAGAAACAACGGTAATAAGTTTCTATACCAATTTATTTTATGAAAATAAAAAGTCAGGAATTATCAGATTTTGTTTATAAGGATTTTGTTCAATGAAGGAAGAGCACAAGTCAGTTGAGTTTCTTTATTAATTATATAGGGCAGAAAACAATCTTGATGAAAGTACTGTAGTGAAAGCAGGAAAGAAGCTGGACCATAGCTTTATTTTGAATTAATCGTTTCTGATTACAAACTAAAATTCTTAAACATGTTTCAGATTCTTCAGAAAACAACTTTCAGTGTTCACAGTTCTAATCATATGTTTTCATGAAGAGTAATTGGACACGATAACTCTTTTCCACGAAACTGTCACTTTGATAATCCGTGGCCATCGAGTACAAATTTGTAAAAAATCTATAATAATTTTGCGAAATTTCTGGAAGTTGTTTAAACTTGAGCATGGATGTCATGCATCACACAATTCAAATTAATGCAGAACAAACTGAAAACAATTTCTAATTATTTGCTTTTAGTTTTTGGTTTCTTTTCTTTGCTACTTTCAACATTTGCTTTTGCTTATGCGGTTTGGCTGCTGTCAACGACCAAAGTAGCAACAGACGGTCACAATTTCAGCAAGCAAATCCATCAATGCTGCCTGTCAGTGACTGACCTTTCGCCACTCTTGCGCCTGTACGACACAAAAAAAGTTGTTTGGATTGTTGTTGTTGGTCAAATATTTAAGCTCGGCTTCTTACTTTTTGTGCTGCTGGCAATTGATGCATGCTTGTTGTTGTATGACATACATATGTAAAGGGTGATTTTTTAAGAGCTTGATAACTTTTTAAAAAAAAAAAACGCATAAAATTTGCAAAATCTCATCGGTTCTTTATTTGAAACGTTAGATTGGTTCATGACATTTACTTTTTGAAGATAATTTCATTTAAATGTTGACCGCGGCTGCGTCTTAGGTGGTCCATTCGGAAAGTCCAATTTTGGGCAACTTTTTCGAGCATTTCGGCCGGAATAGCCCGAATTTCTTCGGAAATGTTGTCTTCCAAAGCTGGAATAGTTGCTGGCTTATTTCTGTAGACTTTAGACTTGACGTAGCCCCACAAAAAATAGTCTAAAGGCGTTAAATCGCATGATCTTGGTGGCCAACTTACGGGTCCATTTCTTGAGATGAATTGTTGTCCGAAGTTTTCCCTCAAAATGGCCATAGAATCGCGAGCTGTGTGGCATGTAGCGCCATCTTGTTGAAACCACATGTCAACCAAGTTCAGTTCTTCCATTTTTGGCAACAAAAAGTTTGTTAGCATCGAACGATAGCGATCGCCATTCACCGTAACGTTGCGTCCAACAGCATCTTTGAAAAATACGGTCCAATGATTCCACCAGCGTACAAACCACACCAAACAGTGCATTTTTCGGGATGCATGGGCAGTTCTTGAACGGCTTCTGGTTGCTCTTCACCCCAAATGCGGCAATTTTGCTTATTTACGTAGCCATTCAACCAGAAATGAGCCTCATCGCTCATCGGACACGGACGCGAAACACATTTCGAACCGAACACTGATTTTGGTAATAAAATTCAATGATTTGCAAGCGTTGCTCGTTAGTAAGTCTATTCATGATGAAATGTCAAAGCATACTGAGCATCTTTCTCTTTGACACCATGTCTGACATCCCACGTGATCTGTCAAATACTACTGCATGAAAATCCTAACCTCAAAAAAATCACCCGTTATATACATACATGTAATTTGCATAGCATACTTATGTGAGTGAGTGCTATGTACATACATATGTATGTAAGTATGCAAATACTTTTCTCCAAGTATTGCTCTGCCTTATTAGCCGCCGAATCTCTTTTTCCTTTGTCGCACTCACACATATACACATACACACATACAGACATTTTGCAGCGTTCAATTTGCTTGGGCAAGCAAAGGCATTTCCATTGTACATAAATGCAATCAATGTATGTTGCTATTGTTATGCTTGTTGTTTCTGTTGTTGTTGCTGTTGCTATTGTTGTTGAAAGAGTAGCCTTATCGCATTGTACGGTCATTACTTTCAACACAACTGCATTTTACGGTCCACAATTCTTCGCGGTTATGCTCGCTGCATATACTTGCCCTCAGATGGGTGCTTTAAAGCGCAATAAACTATCCTTCGCTTAAATTGACGTTGTTGTAAATCTAGCATTTAAGTGGGAAAGCGTGTCAATTACAAGCACCAAGCAATCTGCAGTCCTCAGTTGGTGCAACATCGTGCGCCAGCGTTGAAAATACCGACTACCGCAGTCACACACATACATATACATAAGTATGTATGTATATATATACATATATATGTATGTATGGCTGTATGTTTTATTGTTGTGTTTGCTGAGTAATGTAACAACTGCTGTTCTGTTTTTCTGAAAATGCTGCTTGACTTGATAAGCCCATCCACAGGCATTCGTCGGCTTTAATCTCCGCTTTCATTAATGATTTGTTTATCTCTTGACCAATTAGCCTCTGAATAGTCTTATCAGTGACATATGGATATTTATGCGTACTACACATACATATTCCCGTATGTAAAAAGTGTTTTAATCACATTCTGAAAGCAGTTGAGAAGCGAGGTACAACTTTTATAACTGTTAATTGGAATGAGTAGACGCTGCAGTCTTTTTTTAGAGATGCCAGCTTAATACTTTCATGATTAAGCTGGTTAGGATTGCTTTTGAAAAGAAAAAAAAAACTTTTTTGTGGGGAGAAGTGATACTCTGAGAGAGATTTCGCTAAAACTGTACGCGCATTTCGTTTAGCCGAATGTTTTTGTGAGATATCGTTAGGTATTTTTTTTCCAGCTGTCCTTAATTGTCCTCTTCTGTTCGAAAAAACTGCTAAATTGGTGGCCATTTTTATGAACATCTCATGCCAGAATGCCCCAAAGGTTCTCGATGGGTTTTAATTTCTGGACCGCGTGCAGGCCATTTCGTCAATTCTATATTCTTATTTTCAAACCAGTGAATAGTACATCGCGAGACGTGCGTTATGCTGTTGGAAAATTGGTGCTTGTTGACAGTCCTCGAAAACTGAGATTAATTCTCCTTCCAACATGTCCGTGTGGATTTCGCTGTTCATATTTGTTGAAACATAGCGTATTCTGGATCTTCCATAATAAGTAAAGGCTGCCCAAATCATGACACTTCCACCACCAAAGTTCCTGTTCAACCCTGGTTCGTCTTTTGCTTGCAAATCATGCCAAAAGTAACTAAGTCCATCAGGACGGTCGAGATTAAATTTTGTCTCGTCGACGTCCATTTCATGTGCGTTTTTGCGAACTGCATCCTTGCGTATTTGTGGCCTTTTGTCAGTTCCGCTGCTTTTGCTTGCTTTTTATACAGGGTTTGTCTGGAAAGTAATAAGACTGATTTTCGTCCGCCGCGACTGTACTTCGGAGCATGCACGCACCCACTGGATTCGGTAGGTAGCGTCTCCTCGCCCAATAAGGGAAGAATGAGCAAATCCAAAGTGAAAACGATACTTGTTGTCTTTTTTGATATCAGGCATCGTCCACCATGCGTTTGTTCCTCCTGGACAAACCTTCAACACCAAGTTTTACGTGGAAGTCCTCAAGAGACTCAAACGAAGGGTCAATCGGGTCCGACAAGACATCGCAGCCGATTGGAAGTTGCACCACGACAACGGCCTGGCTCACACCGTCTTTCTTGTAGACAGCTACCTAACCAAGGCCGGCATTCCAACGCTTCCGCCCTACAGACCATTCGAATGGAACCTCAAGAGATGTCAAGCTCTCTTGTTATTTCTCTAACACTTGCCCGACAATTTTCAAGCAACATATCCTTCACTTTTTTCATATTTTCATCCTATCACTTGCCCGGAAAATCTAATTACAATTTCAGGGTGCTTTTTGGTCACAATGTATGGTATATGATTCGAGACAAGTTAGTGAAATCGCATCTGTTTTCGATAAAGTGTTTTTTAATATTAATAAACTTCACTCATTATTACTACAGACTGCTGTTTCTACAACCTTCCACGCTTTCTAAACAATCTAGTACGCATATTAAAATCCTCCATCACTCACTCTTTCCAGGTATTATATATTTACGATCTCATCTAAACAAATATCTATCGGTCGACACGTTCGGCAATGTGCTCTGCGAGAGCGATGAACGCGATGCTGGCAGCCGCTTCCAGATTAGCATCAGCGAGGACGGCACCGGACGTTGGGCGTTGAAGAATGAATCGCGCGGTTACTTCCTTGGCGGCACACCCGACAAACTCGTCTGCACCGCAAAAACGCCCAGCTCCAGCGAGTTCTGGACCGTGCACCTGGCCGCCAGGCCACAAGTGAATTTGCGCTCAATCGGCCGCAAACGTTTCGCGCATCTGTCCGAATCACAAGACGAGATACACGTCGATGCGAACATACCATGGGGCGAGGACACGCTCTTCACATTGGAGTTCCGCGCCGAGGAGGGCGGACGTTATGCTTTGCATACATGCAACAACAAGTAAGCGCTGTGCTACGCCGCAATTACAACAAATACAATGTTTCTTCCACTTTTCTTGTTAGGTATTTGAATGCTAACGGCAAACTGCAGACTGTTTGCAATGAGGATTGTCTCTTCAGCGCTGAATATCATGGCGGACACTTGGCGTTGCGTGACAAGTGAGTTTGATTGATGCATGGCGAATGATCGATGACAATTAATTAATTTGAATTTCTTTCTACTCCACGTTTGTGTCAGGCAAAGCCAGTATCTATCGCCAATTGGCTCAAAAGCTGTACTGAAATCACGTTCCTCGACGGTCACACGTGATGAGCTCTTCTCATTAGAGGACTCCTTGCCGCAAGCCTCATTCATAGCCGAGTTGAATTCGCGTTATGTGTCGGTGAAGCAGGGCGTCGATGTGACCGCCAATCAGGATGAGGTGGGTGAGAACGAGACATTCCAGCTGGAGTTTGACTGGTCCGCCCATCGCTGGGCGTTGCGCACCACACAGGATCGCTACTGGTGTCTGTCCGCTGGCGGCGGCATACAAGCCACCGGCAATCGTCGTTGTGCCGATGCGCTCTTCGAGCTGGTCTGGCATGGTGACGGCTCGCTGTCCTTCCGTGCGAATAATGGCAAGTTTTTGGCCACCAAACGTTCCGGACACTTATTCGCCACATCCGAGAGCATTGAGGAGATCACGAAATTCTACTTCTATTTGATAAATAGGTAGCAGCTAACATTTTTTTTTTGTAATTTTTTGTATTAAAGTATATACTTTGCAGACCCATACTTGTACTTAAATGTGAGCAGGGCTTTGTCGGCTACCGCACGCCCGGCAATCTCAAGTTGGAATGCAACAAGGCCACCTACGAGACGATTTTGGTGGAGCGCGCCCAGAAAGGTCTGGTGCACTTGAAGGCACACAGCGGCAAATACTGGCGCATCGACGGCGAAGGTATCTCCGTAGATGCGGATGCGCCCGCCGATGGCTTCTATTTGGAGCTGCGCGAGCCAACCAGAATCTGCATAAGGTACACACATCCTCTTTATATTATGTATTCTTACTAAATTTGCTTCACATGCACTGCTTGCAGATCGCAAACTGGCAAATATTTGGGCGCTACGAAAAATGGCGCGTTCAAACTGCTCGACGATGGCACCGACTCGGCCACACAGTGGGAATTCTAAGCGACGTCAAGGCGCTTCAATGGGCTGGGCGATTGCTTAATTGATAACACATTTTGTATGCATTTCAGTAACAGGCATGCATGCAAAAGCGGGAGCAAGTAAAGTGAAGTAAACAAAGAGAAATTGTTTGCCAATAAGAATCATGAAAAAACCTAGCGTTCACACACACATAAACATACATATGCATACATTTAAGTAAAAGTGAGTCAAAAAATTAAAAAAAAAATAATAATAATCAAATAAAAAAGAAACGTGAAAACAAACGCAAATAAGTTAAATGATAATGAATTGAAATATTAAACTAAATCGCATGAAATTTTTACTGAAATATCATGCGATTGTGGCGAAACGTAGCAAATCGCAATACAATTCAATTGGAGATTTTATAAGGCAAATAAATACATCAATAATTAATGTAGTAATTAAAGTAATTTGTATGAAAACAAAATGGTAATTATGCCCTTTTAAAGAAACGCTTTTACATACATACTTACTTGCATACATACATACATACATATATAAATAGAGCATGCATACATATTCACAGCATAATATTTTTATACCATTAAACAGAGGTGGCAAATATTGCAAACAAAACTGAAATTTATAAATTTTTTGGAATTTATAAAAGTTAGTATAAAAATAAAACAAAAACAAATTTAAAAACAACAAAACAAATTGTCAACAAAAACAGGAAACGCACAATTTTTTACATACTTTTATACAGCAACAAAAAGTCTAGCTTTTATACCGTGCAAACAAAAAGCAACAACAACAAAAAGTCTAGCTTTTATACCGTGCAAAAAACAACAACAACAAAATAATTAGATATAAAACATACGCTGTCATGTGTGGGCAAGTAGGCGGCAAAGTGAAGACAAGTATTGCGGAAAATTGTTTAAAATTCTAAATTTCGCAGCGGATTTAGGTGAAGTGGCTTGGATTCGTTAGTTTTTATTAAAACTTTAATTTAATTGAATACAAGTATAGTCAAGTCCAAGATTTCGCTTCGTTAAAAAAATTCTCAAAATCGAAGTGACTTCGAAATCGACGGATTTTGTTACCTTTTTTGCTTTTTTGAATACAAAAACAAATTTTTCGTATCTAAAAACGACAAAAAAAAAAATAATTTTTACCACTCAAATTGAATTGTAGCGGAGAACAGTTCAAAAGTGGTGAAAACTAACGCGCCGTTTGCGAAAAAAATTTAAATTTTCAAAAAAAAAAAAAAAAAATTACCAAATTAATATACAGTGAAATTAGTTTAAGGAGACACAAAGTGTCTGTTTCTGACAGTGAAAGTGGCTTAAGCCGACCTAAAATTTCGGCGTTAATAATTGTCGAATATATTAAACACGAGCTGGATTGAGAGCTTCTAATTATGATGAAACAGAGATCAAGAAAAAGCACAGTGTCTCATGGGAAAACAAAAATATCCTAAAACACAAATCAAGAAAGTGCATTGTATCTCATTGAAAATCAAAATGCCTACAAAGCTGAAGACGACCTAACCTCACTTAACATATGCGTAACCACAGTTACATATTTTTTATTAAAATTATTTTATCTTTTTCATATAAATCACTTGTCGAAAACTTTCCGCCGCACTTGTCTTGCACTGAAGTGTGTCGCGTAATAAAAATGCCAATTTTGTGAGTCCTTCCGTTGCAAGTCCTTTTTATAAAGTGTGAAAAATTAAAAAAAAAAAACATAAAATTTACCAACATAAATAATAAGTATAAAAAGATAAAAAAAAAATATAAAATTATAAAATCACTTAAATTGTGAATTTGGCATTGGAATTTGTAAAATTATTTAAGTATTTTATATAAAAGAAATCTATAAGTCGCAATTTTATTGACAATGCGTGAATATTTTAAATGCTTTTTTAGCAATTTTAATCAGAAAATCCTCCAATATATGTATGCGTATATATTCCTATTAAAAAAAAAGCATTACAATCTACATTTTATATATCGATTATGTATAAGTAAGTTATATATGCGAAATTCATGCAGGCATAAGTGAGGTTATGCACACGTGTACGTATGGGTGAGAGCCCAGCACAGCAGGCTGGCAACAAAAGTGAATTAATAGAAATAAAAAAATAAAATAAAATGCGCGCAAAGCGTTAAAAGCAAAGAAGAAAGCGCGCAGTGCAAACAACAAAATTGTATTATAATTTAAAAAATATATAAATACGTTCCATATGACTTGAGAGGAGAGTTTGCAATATATTTTTTATTTTTGTTACCTGTGTGTGTTTCGTTTATAATAAATATTTTTTTTTTGTGTAGAATTTCAAAATATTTTATTAATATTAAAATCAGTATACATATATAAATATGTATGTATTTGAAAAATCTGCAAAAATATTTTATTTCATGTGCACTCTTACATTACTCTTAATACTTTTTATTTATAGAAATTCAAACGAATTTATAATAATTTTCCACTATTTGTGTATTTACCATACCAGCATAAATAAACACCCCCACCCACCCACATACATGCATATGTGCTCGTGTATTTGTAGCCTTTTGATTTTAATATTTTAGTACACAGCATCATTTCCTAATAGTTTGTAATTTCACTGCGTTGTTCATGTCACTCAATTAGGTTTTAATCTACACATACATACATACATGCATATATAAATTTATATATTAATAAATATCTCTACTATGATTTGTATTTAAATGTCTTTGCGAACCCAATTTGAGTTCAATTTGTTCCAAGCACCACTTGTATTTACGCAAAATGCCGTGGCAAAGTTCATGCAATTAAAATCTATCAAAAGAAATATGTATTTATAATTAGAAAACAGAAGCAAAAGTGGTTATTTACCTAAAAAAAGTAAATAAGAATTAATGAAAGAGCATTATGTGAAACTAAAGCGATATCAATATCAATAAAGGACACTTATTATATCATGTATTCATACTCTAAAACTTTGCATTTATTTATTTGAGGATTTATAAAGGGTGATCCATTTCGAGGTTCCTTACTTTTTTAAAGAAAAAAACACAGAAGCTCCGAATTTAATGGGGAATGCGTAAAATCATTCAAAGGAATATTCTTTGGCGGTTATATTTTTAAGACTATCTGTTTCAAATGTTGGCCTCGGCTACGTCTCAGATGCATTTATTCCCTTGAGTCCAGTTGTCGATGACTCGTTCGAGCATTTCGACTGGTAACTAGCGAATGACAAACTTGATGTTTTGCTCCAAGGCCTGAATTGAAGCAGGATTGTCTGCAGACTTTAGATTTTATATATATTTGTTCTCTAAATCCATTGATTGTTGCAGGAAGTGCCACCGTCTTGTTGAAACCAGATGTCGTCGAGATCACGAGCTTCAATTTCAGAAATAAAATAGTCGGTAATTATGGTGCGATAACGGTTGCCATTGATGGTTACATTCTCACAGACATCATTTTTGAAGAAATTTGGGCCGATGATTCCATCAGGCCACAAACCACACAGAACCGTTGTTTTTTTTCAGGATGAAATGGCACATTTTCGATTTTTACTATGCCTAAATTTATTGAACAAAGAAGTGCGATTCTGCACCATCTAATACTGCATTGGTTATTCGTGATCATTTGGGCACATTTTCAACTAATATCGTGCCGCAACCACCGCATTCGCCTGATTTACCTTCGGGTAACTTCTGGCTAATCAACAAATTCATATGACCACTCCGAAGAAGCCGGATTGACTCAATTGAGGATATAAAAACTGAATCGGAGAAGGCTCTGAGGATTTTTCTAAGTGCTATGATGACTGGAAAACTCGTTGGCATTAGTGTATTACAGCGGGAGGGGATTAAAAGAAATGAAATGGACAAAATTCACCTTTCGACTTGATTACAGTAATATTTGGGAAAACTTAATTCGTAGCAGAAAATAGCAGGTCATGTCGGATATAAATTAAAGCGATCCTTTGAAATAAGGTTAAGATACGGCGTAGAGCTGATCCAAAATCGATGTACTCGTAACTCACTTGCACAGATATTCGTCGTTTGTGTTACCCATAAACTCCTAAAAGTGGATCACTAGATCATCATAGATCAATAAAGCGTTTTGGGCTTACCACAAATTTATCGAGGCGGTTAGTACCAATCCCAGCAACTCCGAACACACAACTCTGATGTCAGTCACCTGCGCTTGAAAGGCGTTACAGTGGTCTGTTATTTGAGAAAGCTTACTACATTCTTCTACAACGGTTTCGCCTCGTCCACAAATTCCTTCTCCTGAACTGAGAAGGAACTACCAGGAGACGCCTTGCGATGCAGAGATCTATTTCAGTGTATCTCCCCTCATATACCCAGCTTCTCTAAGGCTAATAGTATACTTCGTCGTTAGCACTTACCAGATATGTATGTCTACAGGTGCTACAAGTGGAATGGCTTTGAGTGCCATTGTTGACGTTTTTTTTAGAGCATCTCAGATGCTGTTGAGGTTCTAGTAAGTAAAACTAGCTCAGTTTTATTTGGATTTATGACTAACCAATACTTCTCTGACCACTTGGTAACCACATTTAGCTACCCCTGAATTAGATTGTAAACGGTTTCATGATTTTTGTATAGATGAAATGCTTGATATTGAAAGGCTGAAAAACGGATAATGCAGCACAGGTCCCATCAGACGTTTAGACTTCTTGCTGACACTGGAAAAATTAGAAATACCCTGAAACTGAATCTTAAACGATACTTGGTTAGCCTAATCGTATCATCTTCCCCTTCCCATGGCCCCTGATACTTTACTTCTCCTCTTTTCCAAACTTTGTCCTCGTATCGTTCTGGTGTCAGTTGAGTGTCTAACAATTTCGACGTAGATCACTATTTCACTCTTACTTGCGAAATCTCATGCATCCCTGCCCGTTAGTTGAGGAGGGCAAAACAAGATGTCTACCAGCAATCTCTTTGGGATACTATATTTAGTCTTCGTTCTCAAGTCAGTTGACGGGAGTACTTCTAGCATGAATAAACTTGCAGACATACCCTTCGGTTAGGTGATCAGTATTTGGAGGCTTTTATGGATATCACCATCGAGAGAAGGAAGAATCTGTTTTTTTCTTTCTAAACAGCTGACTACAACCGATCCCTATGACACAGGCTTAGCTCACTTCTCTGACATCCTTTTACCCACGGTACGACCCCGCATATCTGCTTCAATATGCAGTCAGTAATGTTGGAAGAGTGTTTTCATCTTTTAAGGTTCCTATTGGGGAATTTGCAGAGGAGAATTTTAAAAGGTTCATTCTACAAATTGGAATATATTAATCCACCATTCATACCAGAGATAAATAAAAGTAAAGTAAAATAGCATATTTTATAAAAAATATATTTAATAACAATTAAATGCAGAAGTAATTGAAAGAAGTGGATTTGGTACAATTTATTTTATTTTTTGGGAACCTCAATAACTGTGTTCTCACCACAGCCGCGCTTTATGACGTGGGGTATCTTCTTAGGCACCATTCTAAAAACAAACAAGGAAAATATATTACCAACATCTAACCCATTCAAAGTATAATTACGTGATGCAATCGATAATGGGGCACACGGAGACGCAAAGGGTACAACCAGTGCAGTCATCACCGATCAGTGGAATGTGCGTTTTGGCGTCGAATTCTATAGCCTGGTAACCAGAGTCATTGCAAGTGAGATAGCATTTACCACAATTCACGCATAGGTCCTGGAAATGAACCAAAATAATAGATAACATTTGAAGGCATGTGAGAGCTCGGTTTTATAATCATTACCGGGTTAATAAGAGCCACTTTCTGCTGCTTGGTGTCCAGCTCTTTAAAAGTGCCAATGCGACTGAGCGCTTTGCCAATCACATCGTTTACAAGCAACGCGGGTTTCGGTTTACCACCGCCAGACTTCTTCTTGTCAACTGCCGTAGCTTTATCCTTAGACAGTGGACCTTTCTCTTTGCGTGCCTTAAAGAGTTTATCTTCTCGCTGTTGCTTATATGGACCGAAGAAGCCCAACGTCTATGGAAACATTATATCATCAAATTGGTGAGTTTAAAAGTAAATATAAGACTTTACCTTATCTTTGTTGCCTTCGGCTGAAAGATGCACAACCGGCTTACCCTTCTGATGTATGGGAGTCGGCGCTGATTGACCGTCCCATAGCTCGGGATTTTTTGGTGGTGGATTCGTTTTTAAATACAACAAAGTTTGCAAACTACTCTTGAAGTCCTGTACTACAGTATAATCCTGATTTTGCACGGCCGAACATACTTGAAGAGCTGAGGCGCCAGCATGTAGAAATTGTAATGCTGCATCGCCAGAATCCACACCGCCACAACCAAGTATGGCTAGCCCTGGTACTTTATTACCGATAGCCGAGATCGCTCTCAACGCCATCGGGCGTGTTGCGTTACCCGACATGCCACCATACGTGGTGCGTTTCTCATCGCCCACAGCCGGCCATGCAGTGCCGTCGGCTTTTAGCAGCATCAACGTCTGTACAGTATTAATAACGGTTACGCCAGCAGCTCCACCGCGCTTAACAGCAGTTGCGATATCTACTATTTCGGTGATGTTCGGTGTTAATTTGACAAAAACTGGTACACTAACCGATTCGCTGACCCATTTCGAAACTTTTTGCACCAGTTCTGGCACTTGACCAATAGCCAAACCCATGCCGGACTCACCCATGCCATGTGGACAAGATAGATTAAGCTCAATAGCGTCGGCACCACTCTTCTCTGCCTTAGGCGCCATATCCTTCCAGTCTGCTTCGCTATCCGGGCACATTATACTGGCGATTACAATTTTATCGGGAAAATCTTTTTTGAGTTCAGCTATAGTCTTATACCAATAATCGGCACGTTTTTCCGAGATTAGCTCGATGTTAAGGAAAGCGCCCTGATGGGGTCCATAATTGTAACCTGATGTCGTACCACGTACTATGCGTGGTGAGACATTGGTCACCATATCTTTGTCGAGACAAAATGTTTTCACAACAACGAAGCCCCAACCTTGTTCGAAGGCGCGACGACACATAGCAGCCGTGGTTGTAGGCGGTGCGGAAGACAAGCCGAACGGATTCGGGAACCTGAGTGCGCGCATCTCTTTCTTGCAAGTTTTACGATCTAAATACTCGTAACAGACATCAACGGACAAGTCGACGTTATCGATTTCAGTATAGAAAAGCGGTAAATCGGCTGGCGTGTTAAGTGGCAGACCTTCGAGTTGGCAATGAATACTCCAAGCAGCGACTTTACCATCATTCACTGATTCTACTGTGGTCTTGGCAATACCGCCTAAGTCACCACCACAAAACACTTGTGGTACGCTGGTTTGTAGAGTTTTCGGATCGACTTTTGGTAGATTATTTTTGTTGAGTTTCACTGGTTTCATGGCATCGATTACTTCTTTCTGATTCAGCCCAGAGCCAAAGGCAGATATGACAAAGTCCGCTGGCAGATACGTTTTCTGATCCTTGTCCTCTCTAATAGTGCCATCTAAGTCCATATCGGTGCGTATGAATTCAACAGAAACAATCTGCGAAATAAGTTGTTTAAAACAAAAGCTTTTAGGAATAATGGGTGGCAGTCTTACAAACCTTATTGTTCTCCAAAATCACCTTGCTGGCCTTTGAGTAGGGCACCAATTCACACCACTCTTCGCGTGCCAACTCAACCTCCTCGGGTAAGGCTGGTATCAGCGCTGTACTATGCAAAAACACGACAAGCACACGATCCGCGCCACAACGCCATGCGGCAGACGCGCAATCGAAGGCCGTGTCGCCAGCGCCCAACACAATCACATTGCCTGACAACTTGGGGAGTTTACTATCTTTGCTAATGCCATGCTTGGAGCCGCCTGCAACGCAAGGTAGAAAACTTTTCGATGTATAAAATCCCATGGATTCGTCTAAGCCACAGAAAACCGGATCAATGTTTGGTTCGGGCAAACCTATGCCCAAGAAAACTGCCTGATTGCCTGCTTTAAGTAAACCCTAACACATCAAAGGTGGAAATTTAGTATAAAACATCGTTCTGCCACTGCATACTTAACATCTTACATCAACCGTTATGTCCTTGGTGGATAAACAACGATTCAACTCAAACTTCACACCCAAGTCCTTAACAAGTTTGATCTCGAAATTGACCGCGTCAACAGGTAAACGAAATTGTGGTATCTCCGTCGCGCTCAAACCACCCAGAAAGGCGTTTTTCTCATAGATCGTCACATCTTTATAACCCAAACGACCCAAATAAGTTGCGCACGATAGCGAAGCCGGCCCACCGCCTATGAGAGCAATCTTCTTGTTGGGATCTTTCAACTTCTTCGCATTGGGCGGCACTATTTGTGGCACTCCCATCTCCTTGAAACGTTCGGTGGCGAAATGCTGTAACCCGCTAATATTGATAGGACCCTCTTCAGTAGCTTGCAAATTGCAGCCACCAACACAGAGGTCGCTGGTGGAGCACACCATGCCGCAAGTAAGACCCAACGGATTGTCCGAGAATATTATCTTGGCCGCACCATAATAATTCTTATTGGCGATGCTCGTGATGAATGATTTTATGTCGATTTGTGTTGGACAAGATTTCTGACAAGGTGCATCGGCGCACTTGAGACAACGCGCTGCCTCTTTGAGCGCACCACGTTCCGAGAGCGTTGTGTGCTTGATATCTTCAAAGTTGTTCAAAAGCTTCGATTGGCCCTGTAGTGCAATAGAAAAGGGAAAATAAAATTGTATTGAGGTGAACTTCATGTGCCATTTACAGTTGGGTTGCGCTCACTGTTGCGCTTCCAGTGTTTCTTCGCAATCTTGGTCTCGGCTGTTGGAACTACACAGCATTTGCACTTACAGCAGGCATGCTGTGCAAGTTTTTTCTGAAAGAATATCAAGTTTAATCTAAGTTAGTTGGTTGTAAGCAGTCGTCATACTGTCGTTTCGGGCGGGTCCTTCGAGAGTACTCCTTCCGGGCATTTAGTCTTGGATTTGGACCTGGAAAACAAATATTTCAACTTCTTGCGTACATCTTTAAAAGAGCTCTTCATTTACGTTAGGCAAGTCTGCGTGTGAAAATCCGCATTTGAGAAACCGGCAAGAGAGAGCACGCGCAAGGGTGTCGCACCAAGTCGCCGTGGAACGCGTTGCGAGATCAGTAATGACGCGCGCAAATGTGCTATATTTGTAAACATTTAAGAAAAATATACGAGCCTTTTTTTTCAATAAAATATGGAAATGCTTTTGTAAAAGTGAAGACTATATGAAGATTTTCAGAATATTTTTTTAAAACTTTCTGTCAACGTCTTTTGCAGCTCTCATGCCCATTCGACATTACTTACAAGCATTTGAGTTTTGTGTAATTTCGTTAGCGATTAAGTTTTGAAATCGATTTTGAATATAATTTTGAGGGAACGGTAGCTTGCGGAGCTCTTCATTATGGTTTTGAGTCAGTTTAATGAGCGCGCTTGTTTTCAGCTTCTCTAAACACTGTCTTTCGTTCTTTGAGGTAGTATTCTGGTAACTTGGGTTCAAAAAATCGAAAAATATTTTTTTGCTTAATTTGAAAGTACAATGTCTTGAGAATATAATGTGAAAATTTCAGATAAAAATTCGAAAAATTTCGGGAGTTATAACGAGTTTCCTAGAGCGCCTCGGAGTTCTTTCCCTCAGAATTGTTGAACTTTAAACGCCTTTTTCTGAAAACATTGTTTTTCTGGTCGGCCCGGGTCCTAATTTTTTTCTACTGAACTGATTGCTTTCAAATTTTAACAGGCTGTTCTACACATTTATAGTTCTCGTCGGAACTAACGAGAATTTTTTTCACCCTAACCTTTTATTTTACAACCCTTTCTTTGCTAATATAAAAGGACTTTTTTTCAAAGTCCGCCATTTTGTTATTTACCCTTGAAATTTAACTTCAGTAGTTCCGACCAGAATGACATGTCTGTAGATTAAGAATAAACAAAAATATTTGATTTCAGATAACATCGAGAGCAAAAATCACTTGTGGGTGGCGTCCATTTTTTTTTTTTTGAGGTTCCAACTTCTATTGACAATAATTATAGTAATAAAGCATTACATTTTTTTAAATACATTTTTTTTTTTATATTTTCAATATGTAAATAAAAACACCCTAAATATTCAAGATAATTTATTAATTATTTTCCTATAAAAGACCACTCTCCAAAAAAGTCATGAAAAAAGGCATAAGTTATCAGACTGTAGTAGTTAAATTTTCTATTTCATTTTCGCATATTCGGCAATACTGTTAGTACCATCTAGTGAAAATTGGTAATGTAATGTTACATAAGACACGGATTTTAAAACTAAATCACCCAATATCCTCTTTAATAATCATTATTATTGCAATTCTTCATAGTTTCTGTCTTTTCATGGGTATCTTTGGTTCCTTTAGGATCACTACACTAAGAGCTGGTTTTTGAGCATCAGATTGTTTAGATCGCTATCTAAATCGCTTACTGAAAGCAATTCCATTGGTAGCTCTGAGCAGTGACACCAATATAAGTATCATCCATTTATGCGTAATTAGTAATATAATAAAATTCGCTTGTCGACTTGTACGCCAGCTGAGTTAGAGCAGGTTAGGTAAAGAGGTCGATCCTGACAGGAATCTCACTTAGACAGCTTAGAAAGCCGGTCCGTTGTGTTTCCTAAAAATCCTATATAATAGGTCATAAGACCCTTACGCATCGACAAAGCACTTTGACCTTATCACAAATTTGTTGAGGCGGCTAATGTCGGCTATGTCTATTGGTTTACCGAAGGTAACACTGCCGAGATGTTTCAACTTTAGTCTTACAAAGTGTCTAGATAGTTCCTTCTCACCCTACTCCATATACCTTGAGAACTTGCGTCCGTTCAAATTTTTAGCCTTACCATATGAACGCCTACTGGACAATGTCCAGTAAGAACTTCTTTAATTGCGGCAAGATGAACTTTGCTAAGAGCAAGTAATTGAGAAGACCTCCTGGGTTCTAATCTAGGTCAGAAAGAACTTGCAGTCGCACAGGACCGGATCGTCAACCTGTAGTAGGAGCGGAAGCGATTTTGATTGGTCCATTAGAACGCAGGATGCCAATTAAGGTCCAACTGGGTACCACTTCGATGTTAGCGAGCACGTCGGCTTTGACTAACTACTCAAACTATGAAATATTGGGGATACCATTATATGTCTCCGTATATAGCTACCAAACACAATCAGTTTATAATTTTTGTCAGCGAACTATTAAATCGTACAACATGACTCTTTACTCGAATCATCCTTAATTGACAATATGTTCATCAAATGATAATTGTTAAAAAATACCACAAAGAAATAGACCCATATGTAGCTGCCGATAGCGTCAGTTGTGAAAAAAAGGTGAGGTGCTTTTCTCAAAAGCCTGTTTTTGCCGCATTACGCCTGAGTCGTGTCAAGCTGCCATGCTGTTTCAGTATTGTTTGTCATCTCATCATGGCAGGACTTACGCCAGAACAAAGTTTGCAAATCGTTCCACTTTATTACGAAAATTTACGATCTGTAAAAAATGTGTTTCGCGCCTAAACTTATCATTGATCATAATCGGCCTACTGAGCGTACTATTCGCAACACCATCATCCATCTTGAAGCCCAGCATTCATTATTGGATAATACTTAACCGAATAGACCACGTTTAGGAAGCAGAGAAGAAAATATAGCAGCCGTAGCTGAGAGTGTACCCGAAGATCGTGGAGAGTCGATTCCGCGCCATTCACAGCAACTCGGAATGACGTATGGAACGATTTGGCCCATTTTACGACGAGATATTCAATTGAGAGCGTACAAAATACAGCTTGTGCAAGAACTGAAGCCGCTCGACCTTCCCAAGCGGTATCGCTCCGCTCTAGGGCTCTTGAAGTGTTCCAAGATGATTCGATGTTTTCGAACCAAATATTGTTTAGCAATGAGGCTCATTTCTGGTTCAATGTGTAAACAAGCAAAATTGCCGCATTTGGAACGAAAAGCAGTCAAGAGAGCAAAGAAGAGATTCAAGAGCTGTCATTTCATTCAGATAAAAAAAAGATTTGATGTGGTTTGTAGGTCGGTAGAATCATCGGTCCAAATTTCTTCAAAAATGATGACGGTGAGAACATAACCGCCAATGGCTACCTTTATCGCGCCACGATAACTGTCTATTTGATGCATGAAATTGAGGTTCGTGATCTCGGAGACATTCGGTTTCAACTAGACGGCGCCACTTACCACACATAGTATCAATCAATGGATTTATTGAGAGAACACTTTGTTGCACAAATATTTTCACGTTTTGGCCCGTTCGATTGGTCACCAAGACCGTGTGATATCACACTGTTAGACTTTTTCCTTTGGGGATATGTAGAGTATAAATTCTATGCGGATAACCCCGCTTCCATTCAGGCCTTGCAGCAAAACATCGCGCGTGTCATTTGGCTGTTACTAGTCGAAATGCTCGAACGTGTCATCGAAAATTGGACTGAACGGTTGGACCATCTGAGACGTAGCCGCGGCCAACATTTGAAAGTGATAATCTTCAAAAAATAAATGCCAAAGAATGTTCTTTCAAATGATAATAAACTTTCTCCTTTAAATTTCAAGTTTTTCTTTATAAAAGTAGGGAACCTCGAAATGGATCACACTTTATATATTTTCAAAACATTGCACGATACAACTTTAATAGTTATGTTATGATAACAATAAATTCTGTTTAATTAGCAGTTGATTATATTAACTTATCTAGCGTTTACACTATCAGCAATTATGGCAAAAGAGTTATGGTTAAAGTGATAGCAACCAACAGAAAAGCATAGAAATGTTGACGCGAAAAATTACTGAATTGGACTAAGCGCATGCGCAAACACCGGAGTATTTTCACCCCAGCCGCGTTTGACGATGTGCGGAATCTTCTTCGGCACCATGCTGTAAGAAATGAAATCAATAAATATTTGTGTATTTAAACATACTTAGAGCGATATACTTACGTAATACAGTCGATGATTGGACAAACGGAGACGCAAAGCGTGCAACCGGTGCAGTCGTCAGTGACATGTGGTATATGAGTCTCAGCATCGAATTGTATGGCCTGGTAACCGGAGTCGTTGCAAGTCATATAGCACTTGCCACAATTTATGCACATATCCTAAAGAAGGTGAAAGAAAAATAATAATAACCGTCTTCAGACTCTATTCTCTTGTGCAAACTTACATCGTCGATCAAAGCCACTTTCTGTTGCGTGTTGTCCAGCTTCTTGTAGGCGCCAATGCGTTCCAATGCGCCACCGATAACATCATTTATTCTGTAAGCTGGTTTAGGTGCATCGTTAGCAGGTGCCATATCAGTTTCGGATTTGACATTCCATAAGGGACCATTTTTGACACGCTCCTGATAAAGCTTTTCCTCGCGTTCTTTCTTGTACGGACCAAAGAAGCCCAAGGTCTAAACACAGTAATGAAGTTAGAAAGTCTGAAGACTAGAAAAAACCACATTTCACTCACCTTATTGTCATCACCAGTTAAGTGCACTACGGGCTTGCCCTTCTGATGCTTGGGCGTTGGTGGTGATTGTCCATCCCACAATTGACCGCAGTTTGGTGGTGGATTTGCTCTCAAATACAGCAAAGCCTTCAAACTGGTCGCATAATCCTCGATAAGCGTAAAGTCCTGATTTTGTACAGCAGAACATACCTGCACCACCGAGGCACCGGCCTGTAGGAATTGTAGTGCCACCTCTCCAGAGTCCACACCACCAATACCGAGTATGGGAAAACCAGGCAATTTATTGGCAATGGAGGAAATCGCTTTCAACGCCATTGGACGTGTCGCATTACCAGACACACCACCATAGGTGGTACGCTTTTCCGTGCCAATTGCTGGCCATGCCGTTGCATCAGCTTTCAGGCTCATCAATCCTTGTACGGTGTTGATGGCCGAAACACCTGCGGCACCCCCACGTTGCGCGGCAGCCGCAATTTCCACAATATCCGTAATGTTGGGTGTCAATTTAATGAAGACGGGTATTTTTACAGTTTCACTGACCCATCTAGCAATGTTCTCCACCAAATCGGGTATTTGACCGCACGCCAAGCCCATACCGGACTCACCCATACCATGTGGGCAAGATAAATTCAACTCGAGTGCATCAGAACCACATTCCTCGGCCTTGGTGGCCATTTCTTTCCAATCTTCTTCGATGGCGGCGCACATTATGCTCGCGATGACCACCTGATTGGGAAAATCCCTCTTAAGTTCACGTATCGAACGATACCAGTACTCGGCGCGTTTCTCCGATATCAGCTCAATATTAAGGAAAGCACCTTGTTGCGGACCATAGTTGTAGCCCGATGTAGTGCCCCGCACGATACGTGGCGATACATTAGTGACCAAGTCCTTATCGAGACCGAATGTTTTGGTAACCACAAAACCCCAACCTTGTTCGAACGCACGGCGACACATCGCCGCGCTGGTAGTGGGTGGTGCTGACGCCAAACCGAATGGATTGGGAAACTTGAGTGTGTGCTTCTCCTTTTTACCAGTTTCTTTGTCGGTGCGTTCGTAGACTAAATCAACGGATAGGTCTACATTATCGATTTCGGTATAGAAAAGTGGCAGCTCTGCAGGCGTATCTAATGGCAGTCCTTGTAGTTGGCAGTGTATACTCCATGCGGCGATTTTTCCATCATTTACCGATTCCACAGTTGTATTTGCTTGACCACCTAAGTCACCACCACAGAAAACTTGTGGAACGCTGGTTTGCATAGTCTTAGGATTGACTTTGGGCAGGTTCCAGTGATCCAATTCTACTGGTTTGAGAGCGTCAACAATTTCTGGGTCATTCAAACCAGAACCAAATGCTGATATAATAAAGTCGGCCTTCAGTGTTGTAGGTTGCTCTTTGTCCACAATAAGTTTGCCGTTATCATCGATTTCAGAGCGATAGAACTCCATAGCGCGTATCTACAAAAGGGAATGACATATATTAGGTGTCTTTTCCGAAAATGTACGGTCTACTACCTTATTATCCTTCACCACCACTTTACTGGGAGCCAAGAATGGTAGGAATTCACACCACTCTTCGCGCGCCAACTCCACTTCTTCGGGCACGGCACGCATACCGGTGGTGCCACGACGGAAGATGACAAAGACACGCTTGGCACCGCAGCGCCAAGCGGAAGTAGCGCAATCAAAAGCGGTATCACCAGCGCCCAAAACGATGACATTACCCGATAGCTGAGGTAAAGCTTGGTTAGCTTTGCAAGCACATAAGCCAGGTTTTGAACCCGCTGACACACTTGGCAAGAAGTTTTTCGACGTATAGAAGCCCATAGACTCGTCTAAGCCACCAAAAACTGGATCCACATTTGGTTCAGGCAATCCTATGCCTAAGAACAGCGCATCATTTCCTGCTGAAAGCAAGCCCTGAAAACAAGATTTTTATTTGACATATAGAATTTAACGAACTTTTAACTAAACTTACGCTGACTGTCAAGTCGTTGGTGGAAAGACTGCGATTCAACTCAAACTTCACGCCCAAATCCTTAACCAAACGAATTTCAAAATTCACCACATCGACGGGCAAGCGATATTGTGGAATCTCAGATGAACTTAAACCACCTAAATAGGCGCGCTTCTCATAAATCGTAATGTCCTTATAACCCAAGCGCGCCAAGAATGTGGCGCAGGAAAGTGAAGCGGGACCACCGCCCAACAGAGCAATTTTCTTATTGGGTTGCGGCAGTGGCTTCACATT
The DNA here is from genome assembly GCA_037783105.1 of Bactrocera zonata. Classification (NCBI taxonomy): domain Eukaryota; kingdom Metazoa; phylum Arthropoda; class Insecta; order Diptera; family Tephritidae; genus Bactrocera; species Bactrocera zonata. The sequence continues at coordinate 48,731 of JBAWJQ010002727.1, read as the reverse complement.
TGGTGGCACTATTTGTCGCACACCCATCTCTTTAAATATTTCGGTCGCAAACTGCTGCAAACCACCAATATTTATGGGTCCCTCTTCAGATGCCTGCAAATTGCAACCGCCAACGCATAGATCGCTGGTTGGGCACACCATGCCACAAGTCAAACCAAGTGGATTGTCCGAGAAAATCGCCTTGGCGGCGCCATAGTAATTCTTGTTGGCAATGCTGGTGATGAAGCTCTTGATATCCAGTTGGGTGGGGCATGATTTCTGACAAGGCGCATCGGCGCACTTCAAACAACGCGCAGCCTCTTTCAAAGCGCCCCGCTCGGAGAGCGTAGTGTGCTTGACATCTTCGAAGTTATTGAGTAGCTTCGAGCAGCCCTGTTAATTAATTAATTGTAACGGCATTTTAGTATGGGAAATGGGTTGTATTCAAAATTATACTCACGGTTGGATTGCGGTCATTGTTGCGCTTCCAGTGCTTCTTGTTGATCTTCGTTTCGGCAGTTGGCACGGCGGAGCACATCGACTTGACACGAGGATTCAAGGCCATAAGGCTCTAAAGTGATTGCAGAAAGTGGAAAAATATATAAAATAAAATAAAGCAAATTTAAATATTACTCACCTCGATATCGGGTATCTCTTTGCTGAGTAAAGCCGGTGGTGCCATGATTTAAAACTGTCGAAAAAAAACAAAATAATATTTTAATTCTTAATTTAGTAGTATAATTAAACTAATAGTTAGACTATAGTAAGAAATTACTACAGGTCGTTATACAAATTATGCAAACGTGACAAAGCCAATATATGAGGTATGACAATTAAGTAATGAGACTGATTCCATGAAAACCGTATATTTGAAAATTATTCAATTATTCACAACTCTGCCATCCTCTTCAAAGTAGTCCCCTTGGGCAGCTATACAGCGATTCCAGCGCGTTTTGCATGCTTCGTAACATTTCTGGAACGCTTCGCCTGGGATGTCAGCGAGTACTCTCGTCACGGCCGCCTGTATGTCCGTAATCGACTCACAATGGCTTCCTTTGACCACCGATTTTCTTTTAGCAAACAAAAAAAGGCACAGGGTGACATGTCTGGCGAATAAGGCGGCTGTTGCAACACGGCGATCCCTTTAGAGGCCAAATACTGGGACACGCTGAAGGCGGTGTGGCACGGCGCGTTGTCGTGATGAAGGATTCAGTTCCGAGCGATGTCTGGGCGCACACTGTTGATTCGTTCTGGCAATCTTTCGAGTACTTGGCAATAGTAGAGTGTCATACTCAGTTCGGAGGTCAACATTCGAACTGTTAAACGCCGATCTTCACGGATTAATGCGCGAACACGATGCGCATTCGCGTCAGTCCGCACCTCGACTGGTCTCCCACTCCGCGCCTCGTCTTCCACGCATTCACGCCCCACCTTAAACTCTTTGTGCCATCGAAACTCCTGGGCACGACCAAAAGTACTATCACCATACACTCTTACAATTTTAGCGTACGTTTCCGAAGCTGTTTCGCCCAATCTGGCGCAACATTTTATCGCGACGCGTTGCTCTTGATTTCGTTTTTCCATTTTTGTGAGGAGCACTACAAACACACGTCTACTCAACTAGACGCAGCAGGCGAACTAAATAAGCTAGAGTGATAGTACATATATTAATGGAGAGGGGAGGGATGCTGAAAAAAGGAAAAGGGAATTTTAAGGTCACAGGTTTACCACAAGCGCAGCAATAAAATCAGTCTCATTACTTAATTGTCAAACCTCGTATAACACAACCAATTGTCGACCTCACCTCACCAACGCGTGGTACCTCCATGTTAGCGATACGTTTTAAGAAACAAGCCAATTACTTGGCAAAAGATCCAAAGGCTGGAGTTAATACTCCGAAATTATTATAAGTGTGATCTGTCGTGGTGGGGGTCCATGTCTTCTCATAACTAAGTTCAGATGAAGTTTTGAAGATTTATTTATGTAGATGTATGAAAAAATGTTGTGTAAGTACTACTGTGAGCAAAAAATTGTATAACTTTTTAGTTTAAATTTCGCGCGAAGACCCATTCGTTCAAATATTCAGGACTGCCATCAAAATAAACTGATGATCAACACGTCAAAAAAATAGAGCAATTGGTACTTAAGAGTCAACGATTCACAGCCAGATCGGAAGGATCAGCGAAAACCATTTTGAAAGCTAATTTCGACCTAAGAGAAGTAAAAGGTTTATGCCGTTGGTTCCAACATCAATAAATTTTTTCAAAAAACAGCGCCGCGTTAACACTTGTGAAACAATGCTTTCCGACTTCCAGGATGTTATGAAACGTATTATTACTGGCGATGAGTCTTGGATCTGTGCTTTCGACCTAAAAACAGACGACCAATCATCCGAATATCGTGGTAAAGGTGAGCCGAAGCCGAAAACACCACGTCGAAGCAGATCAAAAATTATGATTTCTTCGATTAACGACGTTTGATGCCTTCCGAATTCCTTCCGGCCAGCCAAACTGTCAACAAGGAATATTATTTGAGTATCATGCATCTTTTGCGAAAGGCTATTCGTAAAAATAAGAAGGAATTATGAACCGATAACTTTTGGTTTTTGCTCCGACCCCTCCGGGGAAACTGTTTTGAGTTATTAAACGTGAATCGTTACGCACTTGAAGGCTATTCCAGAAATAGGCTTTAAAACTGTTTCGAGTATGGGAAAAATACCGCCAAGGGGGATTACTTGTAGGGGGACGACATGGATTTTGAAGAATAAATTAAGAAGTTTAAAATTATGAACAAAGTCTTACTAGTTTTTGCTTATAGTAGAATATACATACAAACACACAGACCTATATACAAGTACATGCGTGCCCCAAATTTATTTACATTATAATTTGTACATATTTATTTAGTTCGTTCTTTTTAATTGGGTACTATATATGCCGGCATATGGCTACTTAAAATCTAACATATAGATAAGTTATCATCAATAAGGTACATCCGCTGATTTGGGCAGGGGCGTTAATTTTGTTCTTCGAGCTTTATTGTTAAATTTTTAACTAAGTTTCTTGCAGAGAGATAAGGGAAATGGCAAAAGAAAGACTGAGATTTCGCTTTTTTATTGCAAAAAAGCTAATTGTGTTAAGTGATAAGCAGTATGAAAATAATAAGAGGTGACTACTTGAACTATTTGGAAGTAGTAAAAAGTTGTTTATCAATATGAATTATGTTGCCATATATTATATATTTAAAAAAAAATTGTGCAAATGTATCAACCAATATATCGCGGCAAATTCCGATCATGACGACTTAGTAATTTTAGATAATCAAATAAATAACATAATAAACAATAACAATAATCAAGTACTAAAAAATAAAATAATTTTTGACAGGATAAACAATTACGAGAGTGTCGAATAAGATTTTAAAAGCGGTACAATCTAATGAAGATGTACAACGCAATTTTGCTATAGAATTAAAATATAAATTAAAGATTGTAAAAGAAGAAATTATTAATATTGATTACGCGATTCATTGGGCCAAAGCCGGAATCGTCAATTCGTATATTTTATCAAATGAAGAACTAGCGTTAGCAAAATCCATTTTCATAAAAAATAACTTCACATTAAATAATGTAGAAAAATCGCTAGAACTTGCATATTTAAAAGTAGCCTCAAATGAAACAATGTTATTTTATGTGGTAGGAATACCATTAACAAACGAAGAAATTTGCGATTAAATTTTTATCAAACCCATAAAGAAAAATAAATATATTAATGAAATTCCCTATGAGGATATCGTAACCTATAGTACGAGGGCTGCTATATAAATTTCTGGCCTAGGCAACACTTAGTGTTGCCAGGTGCAATCTGACATTTCCATTGGAAAGTTTGACATTTTTTAGCATAACATCACTTAGAACGTTTTGTCATTTAACCGTGAATTGTTTTATTTACAGGGAATTAAAAAATTCATCTCGGCCAAAAAATGGAATTAACTTGTGAACATTTTTGTGCGATCATTTTTCACAACTTTCGACGTGGATTATCACAACAAGAGGGCATCAATGAACTAAAATCTTTGTATGGCTATGAAGCACCATTCTATAGCACTGTGAAAAACTGTTACAACGAATTCAATCGTGGCCGACGCTCGCTCAAAGACGAATTCCGTGAAGATCGTCCAAAAACAGCCGTTGTGCCAGAAAACATCGATGCCGTACGTGAACTGATAATGCAAGACCGTCATGTAACATACCTTCAGATAGTATGCTCGTGTGGATTGGTGTAAAGAAATACTGAAAAAATACGATCGCGGTGGTTCAAAAGACGTTTATAAGATCGTCACAGGTGACGAATCATGGATCTATGCGTATGAGCCCGAAACAAAACAGCAATCGACCGTGTGGGTCTTCCAAGACGAGCCAAATCCAACGAAAGTTGTTCGTGGAAGAAGCACTTCGAAGCAAATGGTCGCATGTTTCTTCGGCAAAACTGGTCATGTGGCGATTACTAAACCAATATAATGGCACAATTGAAATCGATAACCAAAGAAATAAATCTTGTGGGATCATACGCCGTTCAATATCGTAATTCCACAGTTTTAATCGACAACCAAAAACACTCCTTTAATGAAATACTAACTAGCAAACCATTACCCGCAATCCTACAGTCAAATATCGCTTCGAACAAAGAGGAAGAAATTCTCAGCCTTGAGATGATGAAGGAACTCCACATAAATAACACCAATCATTTACAAACACCGCAGACAACCCACACAGCAGCTCTAATAACAAATTTTTTTAGCCGATTCAATATAAACGGCAATAATTATGCATATTATCTGACTAAAATGGAACTAGTCAATTTAAAAGTTAAGGTAAACAGTTTTGGAAAGTTAATTCACAAAGCGAAGGTACATAGTTTCTCAATATAAATATATATTTTTTCTTTCTGAGGATATTAATTGTACTAAAAGTTAGGCATCTGCTATGAACTTAGTAGGAAGCTGGTATATTTCTGAACGAAATCTGACAGTTAACAACTCGCAAGCTATCTTCTTCTTTTTCTTCTTCCTTACTGGCACTTTAATTGCACATAAATAATTCCCAGCTGCTTGTATAAAGTGAACACAGTCGACTGACCGGATATACCAGATACCAGTTGTAAAGTAGTTTAGGACTAGAATTTGCCTGCTGGGCTTGGGATGAAGCTTAAAGATAATGCAAACTAATAATGTTGCCATTAAAAACTATAAAAATACACATTTGTATTTAAGGCCAGATTGCGCTGAACTTTATTTACGCAATAAAAATGTAATTAGCACAGTAATAAATTAATGTACGCAATTAGTTTCCACAAATAAATTTGAATTATATGAAAATATACAATGACAAATCAATAGTTGAAGAAAGTCGTTCACTTCGGATTTCAATGCTTGATAAATTATTATCTATTAAAATAAATCGACTTTGACTTTATTTTTTACACACATTTTTCTTTTATTAAATACATATTTGCGTAAGCCTATTAGTATTCTTTTATCGATTCTGGAGATGTTAGTTTAAATGTTATTTTTATGGAAATTCGATTATACTGCAGTTTGAACACTATTATTACTTTATTGAAAAGTATAATTTTTATAATTATTTGTGTACATTTTTTGCAATTAAAAATACATTTTTACGAAGTCTTCGGTCTGGTGTTATTATAGAAAGCAACATTTTAAAATTCATTTATGTTAATTCGAGATTATTATTCCACTTGGGCGAACCGGAAATTCGTTGGCAAACATATTTGTGCAGTGTTATAGCAGGTGATCCAAGAAGAGGTACTTTTTTCAATAGCCTTCTTTTAACAGATTCCGCGTGAGTCGTGTCAAGCTGTCATGTTATTTTTGTTCAGTATTGTTTGGCATTTCATCATTGGACGACTTACGCCTGAACAACGTTTACAAATCGTTTCACTTTAAAGTAAAGAATATGTTTCGCGCACTTTTCTCAACTTATTATTGACCATAATTGGCCTACTGAGCGTACCATAACCTATCTTGAGACTTATACTATGTTCAGACCGACACTTAATCACACGATTTCGGCTGTTGAATGGATTATCCCACTAATCTTAAAAATTTATCAAGAATTCGCCATACAAAAATGACAGTTTCATTGAAATGATTTGAAACTGATCCACGTTAAATCTCTCTGTGCGACTCTGATTTTGCGCAATCTACTTGTCAGCACTGGAAATTTGTTACATTATCACAGCTGATTTAGACACTACAAAGGGAAAAAAATGTATACAAAGAAATTTTTTTTAAAGCAATGAATCTAATTTCACCTGAAAATCAACTTAACAAATGAAAAAATGCATCCATTATTTCTATTATATGGAAAATATTTGAAAAAGACTGCTTTTATTTCAAAATACTATATGACAATCTTTTCTTTTGATAAATATTAAGCGATGTGACTTCATGCATGACAATAACAGCTGTTTTTTGATCTTTCTGACGGCAGTGAGAACACTTTTGGGTTAAGAAATGCTTAAATGTAATCTAATCTTTTAAATTTTCGGTCTGAACATAGTATTAGCTTTCATTATTGGATAATATTCGACCGAATAAACCACGTCCAACACGGTGTGAACGAAAATATAGCAACCGTTCCTGAGAGTGTACATGAAGACCGTGGAGAGTCGATTCGACGCCGTTCGCAACAACTCGGAATGACGTATGGAACGACTTCGCTCATTTTACGTCGAGATCTTAAATTTAAAGCATACAAAATACACCTTGTGCAAGAACTGAAGCCACTGAACCATCCAAAGCGACATCGCTTCGTTCTATGGGTTCTTCAATAGTTCCAAGAAAATTCGATGTTTACGAGCCAAATTTTCTTCAGCCATGATAATCATTTCTGACTCAACGGGCACGTAAACAAGCAAAATTGCCGCATTTGCTGCGTAGAGGAACCTGAAGAGATTCAAGAGTTGTAATTTCATCTAAAAAAAAACAGGTTTGGTGTAGTTTGTGGGTCGGTGGAATCATCGGTTCTCTCAAAATTATGCCGGTGAGAACGTAACTGTCAATGGCGACCGTTATCGCGCTATTATAACCGACTATTTGATGCCTGAAATTGAAGCTCGTGATCTCGGCGACATTTAGTTTCAACAAGATGACGCCACTTCACATACATCGCATCAGTCAATAGATTTTTTGAGAGAAAACTTCAGTGAGCAGATAATTTCACGTTTTGGGCCGGTCGATTGCCCACCATGATCGAGTGATATCACATCATTAGACTTTTTCCAGTGGGAATATGCATGTAAAGTCTAAAGTCTATGCGGACAATCCCGCTTCGATTCAGGCCTTAGAGCAAAACAACCAGTCGAAATGCTCGAACGAGTCATCGAAAATTGGACTCAACGGATGATATATTTCAGACGTACCCGGGGCCAACATTTGAAAAAGATAATCTTCAATAATAATAATAATTATTTCCCAATAAATTGGAAGTTTCTGTTCTTTTTTTTTTAAGTTGGTGACCTCGAAATGGATCACTCTCTAGCTTCAGCACAACCAAAGTTAACATTTCTTTTTGCTTTTATTTATTTATTTGTATTATTCCCAACCTGTTAGCTTTTCTTTTATATTTGATTTTATATCCTTCTTTAAATTTTCATCTATTTTCATACATATGTTCACTGGGTTTAAAAACAAGAAATCCGGTCTAATACTTCATTTCCATGAATTGCAAATTATAATCAAATCAAAATACTCGTTATCTCCCGTTGTTGGCTGTGAACAAAGTTTAAACAATTATTATAATATTTTTTTATATTCACAAACATCTGATGTATATTATCTATTACTAATTGTTTTTGTTTTCACTTTCAGGTCAATGATTTTCAAGTATATACATACATATATGTAGCTAATAGCACATGAAAAAAAAAAAATATTATTGTTTATCAAGTTAATTAAATTAATAACAATTTAAAGTGCGTCACATAAATTTTTTTTATCACTTTTTATTAACACAAATTAAGCTTCATTGATTATTTGCTGGAGCCGCACAGCCCATACGCATCCTAAATAAACATATAGTATATACTATATACATATGTATATATTTATGTATGTATATACAACACACGAATTTATAAGTGCTTATAAGAAACTAGAACAAATATTTGCCACGCGCGGCAATGTTACCCAGCAGATACTTATCTAGCAGCTTGAGTACTAATGTATAAAATATATACATATGTACATATGTACATGTGTATGTATAAAAATCGCTTATTATATAATTCCTTGCTGGAAATTTTGCTGCCAATTGCTATATATACAATATATGTATCCATAAGGGTATATATGTAAGTATGTTCTTTAATTTCTTATACGCACAACGTACCAACAACAACAATAATACAACGAAGTATCCACAAAACTGTATTTCAAGTTCAAAAAATTTAATTTATGTATTTAATGTTCTTTCTACCGAACACTACGAATGCTGTGCGAGCAAAGCGATTTTGAACACGAAAATAGAACTTGTCACTGCAAGCGTCTAAATTCAACTGATCGTTGAGAACGCTAGCGGCTAGCCAAATAGCTAGTTGTTATCAGCACAAATTGAATAAACAAAATATACATATTTACATACACATAAATGTTGATAAATAAAAACAATTAATGCAAGAAAGCGGTCGGTAGTCAGCTGAGCGATTTGGAGTTGCCGGATTGGTTTGCTGTTGTTTGAAAACCAAGTATTTTTGAAATTGAAGTGTATGCAACAATCGAAGTCTAAAACTTAGCTTACAAAAGGTTAACCAATTACTATATAAATCGCCATTATCCAATGGAATTCTTAGCATAGTATATTAAAAATAAAGGCTGATCCATTTCGAGGTTTCTTACTTTCTTAAAGAAAAAACACAGAAACCTTAATTTCAATGGGGAAGGTTCGAAGGAGCATTCTTTGGCATTTAGTTTTTGAAGATTATCTCCTTCAAATGTTGGCCGCGGCTACGTCTTAGATGGTCCTTCCGTTCAGTCCAATTTTCGATGACTCGTTCGATCATTTCGACTGTTAACTGCCGAATGACACGCGCGATGGTTTGCGCCAAGGCCTCAATCGAAGCGGGATTGTCCGCATAGACTTTAGACTTTATATATCCACACAGGAAAAAGTCTAACGGTGTGATATCACACGATCTTGTTGGCCAATCGACCGTCCCAAACATGAAATTATCTGCGGACCGAAATTTTTTCTCAACAAATCCTTTGATTGATGCGATATGTGAGAAGTGGCGTCGCCCTGTTGAAACTAAATGTCGCCGAGATTACGAGCTTCAATTTCAGGCATCAAATAGTCGGTTATCATGGCGCGATAACGGTCGCCATTGATGGTTCCGTTCTCAGCGGCATCATTTTTGAAAAAAATATGCACCAATGATTCAACCGGCTCACAAACCACACCAAATCGTTGTTTTTTGTTGATGAAATGGCAGATCTTAAATTTTTTTAGATTGCTCTTCGTCCTAAATGCGTCAATTTTGCTTGTTTACATACCCAAGCCAAAAATGGGCCTCCAGTCTCGAATCGGCTCTCCAAGGTGTTCGTGTACACTCTCAGTTACGGCTGCTGTATTTTTTGCACAGTAAGCTGGACGTGGCCTATTCGGTCGAATATCCTCCAATAATGCTAACCAGAGATTGAGTAACCTTAGTGCTTAGTGTTTTAAAACAAACTACAAGAAATTTCTACCAATGAAAAGGCGATTATGTAAGATCAATTAAGACTTTGACTGCAGGTTTTTCATTATCTTTTAGTTTCATGGTGGGTCTTGATAAAGTGTGCACTTATTCATACAAATGCATACATATATACTGTATATGTATGTACATGTATGTACGTCTTAACGGCACTCTGCTAATTTATTGTAGTCGCGCTTATCATCGCTTAACAACGAAGATACTACAGTCATTAAAATAAAGTCGTGTAAATAAAGATTTAATACACTACATTTGTATATAAAGACATATAACATTTGCATAACCCAGCAACAAAGTGTGTAGGGATATATAATTGCATGCGCACTTCTGAGGACTGCACATCCTAATCCATTGAAACTTTGAAGCCGTTTGTACTAGGCTGACTTGAGAACACAGCTGATGACTACAGCTTTATTAATAATGTCTAGTAAATTAAATAAAGGAAAGCAAATCATATTCATTTTATAAATTTCAAAGTTTTATCAACAACTTTAGTAACACCATTTGGAAAAAATACGATTTTGTTAAACCATTCTTGTACACCATTGATCATTTAGATCAACACCAAACATTTTAAATTTTTATTTTTTATTTTGAGTCACTCTGTTTGTTAACGGATATTTATTCACTACTGTAGATGTCGCCCTGTTTGGTTTTTTTTAGCGCAGACAACCACCTTTAAGCTACTAATCGAATCAACAAGAGCAAGTCAAAATTGTTTGATAATAATTGAATTAACTTAAATTTGTAAATTATATTATTGAGTTTATTTATTGGTCCGATTATTTACCGAATATACCTCTTTGTATACCAAAGTTTCCTCAAATACCTTTTATTGCTTACCAATATTTTAATATTACATTATTTCAAATGGGAACGCAAGTGCGATAAAATATTTCGGATAAAGATATATGTTCAGTTTGATAATATTTTGGTATTATCTTTTAATTTTACAATTAAGTAGAAAAAAAATCAAGAAAATATTTGTCAAAAAATTAATTAGACAATTTCCAACATATGCCAACACTTATCAACAAGTTTTAATTGTACACCTTCATATAACCAAAATATTTATACAAATGATGATCATTTTCATTTTTATTATCTGGGATAATCAAGCAATTTCCGTAGTAAATTGTTAAGATCGACTGATATAGCCATCTTACAAACGGTTTGATCAAAATAAAGATAAAGATTTTTTCACGGTTCTTTATGCTGTAAAAAATTAATCTGTGAAGGGAATTATTGTAGCCGAAGTTAACGTTTTTTTGTTTTTTTTTTTTATGAATTAAACTATGACAACCTTTTACACTTTTTAAATCCTATTTTGTTCGAGAATTACGTTTTTGAGGGGATATACTGTCCAGAATTAGGTACAAGGCAACCTTTTAAGTTACCGGAACACTGCTATGTACTTCAAGCTGTGGCCTTTGCTATTGCAAAATCCGCGAAGCTGTTCACAAATGCACCTGTAGATAATTCCAGAGTCAGCATCTGGGTAGACAACAGACAGCATACATTCGAGACGCATATCGGCCAGAAATGTCTTGGGAAGCTGGGCAGGAGTGGAAAATGTTGCCAGAAGCAAGCAACTTCACTTCTACTGGCTGTCAAGCCACAAAGGCATCAACGGAAATGAATAGTGGACGAGATTGCCAGGAATGTTGTATGCCTAACACCCGAAAACGTGATCAATATTGGGAAAATCATGCATTGTCTGTACGAGGAGCTGGACAGAACCATGGTAAGGAAAATTAAAGCCAGATGGAACGAGCTACTTGGTTACAAAACTGTAAAAGTCATGTGCAAAACAATAGATACATAGTATAGTATACAAAATTCCTATTGGCAACGTATAGAAGAGACTACGAGGTTTGACAATTAACTAATGAGACTGATTTTATTGTCGCGCTCCATTGATATATGTATCATCGTCAAGTTGAGTAGACGTGTGTTTGTAGTGCTCGTCACGAAAATGGAAAAACGAAATCAAGAGCAACGCGTCGCGATAAAATTTTGCGCCAGATTGGGGGAACAGCTTCGGAAACGTACGCTAAAATTGTAAGAGTGTATGGTGATAGTGCTCTTACTCGTGCCCAGGTGTTTCGATGGCACAAAGAGTTTAAGGAGGGGCGAGAATGCGTGGAAGACGAGGCGCGGAGTGGGAGACCAGTCGAGTTGCGGACTGACGCAAATGCGCAGCGTGTTCGCGCATTAATCTGTGAAGATCGGCGTTTAACAGTTCGAATGTTGGCCTCGGAACTGAGTATGAACCGTGAAACAGTCAGACAAATTTCAAACGACGATTTTGGGATGAAAAAGTTGTGCGCGAAGATGGTTCCAAAGAGCCTTTCTGAAGAGCAAAAGCAGCTTCGAATGACCGTCGCAGAAGACTGTTTGGAACGAGTGGAAAACGATCCCACGCTGCTTGATCGAGTTATTACAGGCGATGAGAGCTGGTTTTTCCAATACGACCCGTAAACCAAACGCCAAAGCTTACAATGGTTGTATCCGCGCGCCCCCGCCCGAAAAAAGCTCGCATGAGCAAGTCGAAGGGAAAAACGATGATTATTGCCTTTTTTGATAGCCGTGGAAACGTCCACAAAGAATTCCTTCCACCGGGGAAAACTGTGAATCAAGTCTACTATTGCCAAGTACTCGAAAGATTGCGAAAACGAATCAACAGGGTGCGCCCAGACATCGCTCGTTACTGGATCCTTGATCACGACAACCCGCCGTGCCACACCGCCCTCAGCGTGTCCCAGTATTTGGCCTCTAAAGGAATCGCTGTGTTGCAACAGCCGCCTTATTCGCCCGACATGTCACCCTGTGACTTTTTTGTTTCCTAAAACAAAATCGGCGGTCAAAGGAACCCATTTTGAGTCGATTACGGACATACAGGCGGCCGTGACAACGGTACTCGCGGACATCCCAGTCGAAGCGTTCTAGAAATGTTACGAAGCATGCAAAACGCGCTGCAATCGCTGTATAGCTGCCCAAAGGGGACTACTTTGAAGGGGATGGCAGAGTTGTAGAATAATTTTCAAATATACGGTTTTTATGGAATCAGTCTCATTACTACTTGTCATACTTCGTATAGGAACATAATCGGAATTCTAACTAGTCACTGTCTAGTGGTGACACACGCCCCCAGTATGGGGCTGACAGATCAAGAAGACTGCAGGAAATGTCTAGAGCAAGGCACCAGGGAAACAATGGAGCAGCTCTTGTGCACTTGTTGCGCATTGGCAAGACTACGATGTAAGCATCTGGGTGCCTACGGTATGATACATTAGAGGAGGTATCGATAGTGAGGCCACAGATAGAGTCTGTAAAAATTCGCGTTAAGCGCAGGCATCGTAAAGGATGACTACTCCTCATGGACTTAGTTACTGAATACCATCTGATATGGCAAGCCTGGCTCATTGACCTACCAGACTAGCCTAACCCACACGGAAGAAACTAAAAAGATATTAAATTGGATTGAACTTTTATTATGAAGACACTTTGCAGAGTGGCGAAATTTTGTTTATCGCACAAGTTTTTTGCATTATCGAGTTACAGTACTTGAGTAAAATTGTACTTATTTCAAAATGTGACATGGAAAGGCACGCCCTACTCTCAGTATTGTATATATATACATATGTATATACTATGGATAATTTAAAACCTGGCCGCGATAAAAACAGAATAACCATTGCTGATGATCTCTGCCTTTTTCTATTCGAGCAGTCGCCTCGAAAGATGAATTGGATCGATATGATAAATTCATTTTATCATTGGTTGGATAAATTTGGCAGTAATACTTTTTAGAAAATTATATTAACAATCTTTGTGACAGCTTTAGAAATTAAATTCACATACAATTTATTATGACCTTACACCATTTCAGTGTTAAGTGCAGGTTGAGCTCGAATTCGGATACTGCAGATGACCTTGTAGCCTTTATATTCGAATAAATTTGAAGGCCTTATAGCATTCATGAATTTGAGGGTCTTCTCAACATATCTGTAATGCAAAGCTATCCTCTCGCCCACATGAAAATATAGGAAATAAAATAAAAAAAATAAAAAAATCAACAACGAAATTGGATTTTCGCATTTTTTATCAATACATATTTAAGTTTATTGTAATTGTTTACGACAAATTTGTAAAATTTACGCTGACAGTATGTACAATAAAATATATAATATACACGTAAACTCAAAAATACATACAAGTACATATATAAAATAATAATCATAACACATATAAAGAAGCTTAAGAGCACTGAGGACGATTCTAACTCCGAACGAAAATTTCAATTAAAACAAAAGTGGAAAAAATTATAAAATAAAATAACTTAAATCTATACAAAAAGATAAGCTTCTACATATGTACGTGTGTGGAGTGAAACAAAAATATACAGTTATAAGGTGTTTATAATCACAAAGCAATTACAACGCTAAACGGCAGCGCTGCAAGTGCGCAAGAGACAGCTACATAAGTGAAGAAAGTTGAATAGTTTACAGTTATGTATGGTTTTTGCATTACATCTCATGGAAAAGAACTTGAAGGTGGAGGAAGTTATCAAATTAACAGGAGTAGAAATTGTTTTGCAAAGAAATTTTCACATTTAACTGCGCGTGCGCGTGGCGTCTTAGTTGCGCTTCCTCAATGCGAGACGAGAATGTGGCAGACGTCTCGCTTGCTCTTTTGGCTCCTGTTCGGACTCCTCGGCGGCGGCATCATCGGCGGGCGCTGGTTCGGGCTTGCCGGGTTTCGACAATTTACGGCGGTTCACTGCGGGCGAAAGTGCAAGTAAAGTAAAATTTTATAAAAAAGTAAAAAAAAATTATAATTATTTGTCATTCTCGTTGTATACTTACAGGCTGAATTGCCGCCTTTGTAGCCTTTCGACGATGGAGCTGGCGCAGATTCGGCACCTTCATCAGCGTCTTCGTCGTTAGAGGGCGCTGGCTTGCTCTTTGGTGTTGGCTTCTCAACAGCTGTGAATAATTAAAAACACATAACAGTAATTAAGTATACATATAGATGTATGTTTGTTGTTTGTGTTGTTGGTTGCACACTTACATCTGTGTTTCTTGGCGTCTTGTTGACGACGTTTTAGCGAGAGCAAGAAGTCATCGTTCGAACGGAATGGCCGAATGGTTGGTCTAATCACCTTTTTGGGTGCCTCTGTGGTTGTTGTAGTGCTGCTTGCGGCCAAGCTATCCTCATCGCCCTCCTCACCCTCGGCAGCAATGCCTTCACCGTCATCGTACTCATTGTCCTCCTCTGGCGCAGCTGTTGTTGTTGTAGTTTTTGCCGCCTTACCACCGACTGGGCGCCGCAGTGCCGGCCGCTTGGGACCGCTTGGCGCAGCACCTTCCTCTTGCGCGTATGTGAGGGAGAAGCAGCAGACCAACGCTAGAACGACCAGCAAAAGTGTGCTGCCAATGGAGAAGGGAGAGGAGAATTATTAGCATTTAACAAAATAAATAAAACACAAACGGCAACATATAGCTAAAAAAAAAAAAATAATTTCGAGTAAACAAGTTTGGTGTGGCCATAAATTGGTCAGCTTGTGCGGCAATTATTGTGGAATTTTTGGGCTGCCGTTGCAAGATTGCCACTTAATCGGCATTAACAAATTCAAGCAATAAATAAGCAAAAAAAGTAACAACACAACAGCGTGTGTGGTGAAGGTTCAGTTGTGCTGGTGAAGGACGCAGCTGCCTGTGATGGTCTTAGAGATTAGCTGAAAAAAGTTACGTATACGCCATGTTGGCGGCGGTGGTGACTGTGTGGCGTTGCTGTGCCGCTGGCGCGTCTAACGGTCGTTTACTAAGTTATTAGCGCGCTTATAACCTGCTGCGCGGCTTACTAACTTTTGTTGTTATTGTTGTTGTTGCTGTTGGTCCGCTTAGCTGTTTCATTTAGCTGCCGCACTTAGCAACGCCACAAAGCCAAGTCCGAATTTAAAAAGTGCTTATGCAAAATAACCCGTTTCAAACAACGGTTCAGCGCAACAACAGCAACAAAACACATTTATTGCAAGTAACATTTCAAATACGTATAAAAAAAGTAATATTGAGTAACAACAACAACACAAAGGTATGCGAAGTAGCAAAGAATTAACATTCTCTGGTTTGGTTTGGACAAATGCATTTGCATTTCGAATAATAATAAAGTACACAGCATAATAAAAAAGTATTGAATGGCATGCACACACACATACACATATGCACACATACATATGTACATATATACTTATATGCATAAAAGCGCACACATTTGTTCTTCAGCGCAGAATAACCGTTTCTAACGCGCCTTTCGCTGCATTTACTGCTATTCTGTTTTCTGTTGACCGCTTTTTCGCCGTCACTTAGTAGCAGCGGCACGTTTGTAACCGTTAGAGCGGTAAATAATGCACTTAGACTTTGGATTGTGCACTGCTAACTATCGAAGCGCCGAACGACAGCCAAAGTCAATGCTAGCATATACTATTCCAGCTGTTGGGCACTAAGCATTTTCCTCCCATGTGGATATACTTGTAGTACTAACTACATATGTATATTAGTATGTACGTTCAACATTTTGCTAGATTATTTCAACATTTGCAAGTAATGCAGCTCACACTATAAAAAATCGTTGGAAATATAATTACTTGTACATATGTGAATGGTTTCAAACATGCATTTTTTTTTTTAATTTTTTAATAGTAAGAGGCACACCTGCTGAGAAATTTTGAAAAAATACACTTTTTCCATATTTTGGTAGCTTATACCTTTGAAATTAATATACTAAAATTTTAAATCAATATCTCAAATAGTTTTTGCGTTACAGCCATTTAGAGGGCAAACCGCTCAGTTCAATCCTGTCCACCAGTTTTTATTCCAAAAAACAAAATTTCTTTATAAAATTTTACATACGAAGACTGAATCGATTTTTTTGGCCAAAAACGACCATAATTTTGGGTTAAACGCAACTTTTTTTTAAACACCATCATTCTGTAAATTGTTGATCTATTTCATCGCAGCCATTCTGCGAAGAATATATTTTAGTTTGAGGAGTGTAATTTATTTTTAGATTTCAGCCACGAAGAAAGTCATAATCACTTCTTCAGTGAAAGATCTTTTTAGCGCCGATGAGCTCGTTTAACTTAAAATTTATATATTAATTTTTTCAATTTTTAACTTAACTTAAAATTTATATATTATTTTTTTTTTTAATTTTTTTCCAAAAATTTCACTATGTATTCTTGAAACATATATAAATATACCCTGAAATTCTCATACGAGTCTGATGACTCACCAAACGCTTTGCTTTTCAATGGGTTGTGCTTTTGCACCCAACATATATCCCAGACTTTGCATCTCCGGACTATTACTTGTTCCGGTCTGTGCAAAATGTTCTGAATGGAGGAACCTTCACCTCAAATCAGTCCGTCAAAAACCATTTGGACCAGTCTTTTGACCGCAAGAATCGAAAATTTTTTAACCTGGGTAAAACTCGAAAGATGCCAAAAGGTATCGATTTAAAAAATATAAAATCTACTAAACACAACACAATAAAAAAATCTTATTAAAATTGAACTAAAAGAAACTTAATTACTTATTCAACCACCCAATATTTCAGTTGAATTTGCTATCAAGTCGCCAGATTATGCTAAATTGAAAAAATACATTTTTTCTATGTGAGAATTGATTGCTACTAATGAGGACTTTAGATGTTTTCAAATCAGTTGAGCTGTCTTAAACTTTACTGAGATATCCATTTCATCTGCCTTAAAATAAAAGAAAAAACACAGTTAAGAAAGGGCTAATTTCGGGTGCAACTGAACATTTTCTTTCATTTCTACTCTTGCAACTTGCAGAAATCAAAGCCTGGAAAATACCTTAAGTTGTAAAATGTCGACCAGAAGAACGGAATTCAAGCAATTTTATATACATATGTATACTAGGGTGTTTTTTTTTTATTGAACGAAATTTCCTTGGAAATACCCTAAAAAAAATTCCCTGAAAATTTTAGCTCTTAATATTAACATTAAGAACTGGACCAAGGCCTGTAAAAATTTTCCATAGAAAATACACTACAATCGTGAGTTTTTATCTTTAAATTCCTACAGATCAGAGGTATTTTATGGAATCGCTTTGACTTTAGACGCATATTTCTCAGAATTGTCCACTCCACAAAAGTGCCCAGTGCAAAAAAGTCGTAACTCACACCGGCGAGGTAGTACGGGGCTTTAAACCCGATTTTTCCAAGAATTTCGCATTTTTGTGAATACATATAGTATATCTCGTAAATGACAGGAGCTATAGAAAAAATGTGCATGACAAATTTGTAGAAAATATTGTTTGTTATAAAAAAGATCCGAGAACAAAATCGCTATCATTAATACTTCTCGAGTTATTCAGCTTTTTAAGTAAGGCTTTATGCAATTTTCATAGATTTTTTAATACATATAATCTTCTGATGTTAGTTATATAGATGCTAAGTCAAGATTTATTTTTATTGTACATTGTTATGAGCAAAACATGTCCTGTCATTTTTATTGTGATAACTCACATATTGGCTGTTATTAGCGATATACAGTCACACAGGAGTTCGAAAATGTTTATACTAGGCATATGGGTGCTAAGGGATATGAGTGCTAAGCGAAATATCGACCCGATTCAAGCCATTTTCCTCATACAGACATACTCTTGTCAGAAAAGGATTTTCTTTGAAATTAAACAGTGTGTCGCACACATAGACCGGCAATTTCTGTCAAAAGGTAACTATGTGCATTTGGTTCACATATTCGATACATAGTGGCTTGAACAGTTTAGGTTCGATTTGGACAATTTTTTGGCTCTAAACTGACATACTTTAAAGGTACTATTCAATCAAAGTTTTATCAGGTTAAAATAAATGCTTCTTGATTAAAATACGCGATAGTGAAAGAATCAAAAGGAATTTAAAATTGTGTTATGTGAGAAGTAGATGTGGTTGTAGTCCGATTTTTTAGTAGTTTTTAACAGTACCGTTATATGGGGAGTGAGCAGGGTTTTATCCGATTGCATCCATTTTCACACTATTGGTAGGAGTTCATATTGGATTTATCTTGAGCGATTTTGGTTATTTTGGTTAGAACGGTTTGAGAGTTACATATGTACATTAAACCTATTAGAGGGCGAGGCCACTCCATTTTTTTCAAATTTTAGCGAAAAGGTGTCCTTGCCAATATGATTTCCAGCTTTTTCCTTAATATTATGGTAGTTTATAGGTTTTCCTTTAATGTAGTTTTGTGCGCGTGGCTGTGTTCCTATAACGTCCATCTACGAACTTCGCCGAACTTTTCGACAAGGACCATGTGAACTAAGCTTCATAAAGATATCTTGATTTTTATTCAAATTACAGCTTGTACGGACGGACGGACAGACAGACAGTCACCCGGATTTCAACTCCTCTCATCGTGCTGATCATTTTTATGTATATTTATATACACCCTGTCAAGAAAGTATCCGGAATTCTTTATTTCGCGCTCTCATCTCCACCGTATGTGGAAGACAGGTAATATTTTCCTAGATTGGTACAACTGTCCTTAATTATAATGCCAAAAATTAGCGCGATCTGTCGCCAGTGTGTTTACTGCAGCTGTATAAGTCAGTCGACTTCAGGTCTCGCGTCGAATTTAACTGTCTTCCATATAAGCGGGAGATTTAAATGAAGAATTCCCGATACTTTCTGGACAGGGTTTATATAACATATATATATTTTTCTCATTTGGTTTTAGCTGAGACATGCAACCGTTAGGTGAATAAAACTGACATAATAGAAACCACTCATATTAAAATATAATTTGAGTTTTGGTTATAAAGTGGTTATATATATTTGTTATATTGGTTATATCTGACAGCGGAAGTTGAAAATTTAATGCTAATATATGTAACATGATGCAGTGAATCCTAAGCAATAAAAAAACTCAATTTTGATTTTTTTCATTTTACGTTGCTTTGAATTTTAGGTGACGATATACATATATTTTTTTGTACTTTCATATCAAAGGTGCTTACATTTTTATAATTTTATTTTTTGCAAAATTCAAAAAAATCCCATATATTATTAATGTTTTTTCTATTTTATTAGCACACTTTTCGGTTATTAATTTAAAATTTGGCAACTTTCTAATTGAACTACAACGGCTAATACTATTACAACTGTCAGTTTGTCTAACAAAACCCACAAAAAATTTGTTTTCACAATTTCATTTAAAACTCATTGGAATTAAATTACATTGCATAGTAATTTAGTTGTAAATAGGTTTGAATAGATGTGATAGATGTACATATGTATGTAGCGTTTGCACTGAATTAAGAAAGGAAATAAATCAAAAGCGCTCAAGTCACTTCAAACAAATGTACGAATATGTGTATGTGTGTGGACATATATATACATACATATATCTTATGTTCATATATATGTAACTGTGTTTATACATATGTGTTTGTGTGGGTGTGTAGAAATTCCCAGGAAATGTAACCAACAATAGCGCAACAAAACGCCACAAGCGGTTGACCTCAGGGCCAATACAGTTGGCGACCTGTTTCCACATGCCATACTTGTACCGGCTGCAAACACCTTTCCAACAACTTCATTTCGTGCCATTACAATTGCAAATCACATCACTTCACATCACGCCACGCCACGCTACGCCGCACCAAAGACACAGCTAATTTCATTTCGATGGACACTTGGACGGACAAATTAATGATCACAATCATGTGCCTGCACGCCTGCCACCATTGTGCAGGAAGTTGGTGTTGTTGCAGTTGTTATTGCTTTGTCATCGATCAAGTTACATAACAAAATCGCTGGTGTACCTTCATCTGCGTTCAGCACTCAGCGGCGTGTGTGTGTGCGTGTGCAATTTGCGCCGCAGCTTTTCGAGCATTTTTCACCCGCGCGCCACAATTAAACGCCGAGCGCGCAAGAAGCAAACAAAAGAAAACGCCAAATCACAAAAGAAAAACACTTAATTGAGTATTTAGTGTCATTTGTATGCGCCGATGGCAGCCAACAGTCGGACGCTGCCGCACAAATTAGATTTAGCGCGAAGCGACCACAAAGAAATGCGCGCTGAATTCGAAGTGTTGTTGGATTTTTTTATTTAAAAATGTTTTTTTTTTTTGTTTTTTTTTTGTTTTTATTTTGTGACTTATTTTCCTTATTTTTATTGCTGTTAATTTATTGTAGAAAAAACTGACTATTTTCGCATTTGTGCTGTTTTGTGCTGTTCTATTTGTATCACGAGTACGTCGCTTGACATTTCGGCTGCTCGCTCGTGCAACCGGTTTAACCGGGTGAAACATAGAAAAAAGCTGCCGCGAAAACATGAGCAGCTTCTAAATGTCTTTTAATGGCTGTGCATTGCTGTTGTTGTTATTGTTTATTATTACCACTTTTTTGCGAACAAGTAAAGAAGTAACTGAATTTAATGGCACAAAGCAGCAATGGACACACACGCAGAGACACTTGGCGCATACACACAGCGTTCAAGAAATTGTTGAGCAGAAGACAATTTGTTGTTGTTGCAGAAATTGATTGGCTGCTGCTTTGCCGATTTCGGCATGCTTCGTTACTTGCTTGTTTTGTTGTTGCAAGCACACATTCTTGCAGTTCAACACACACATACACACACAACTGAGTTTGCAGTGTTTTCTATTGCCTAAAGATACCTTCAAAGAAATCGCAAGTAATAAAAAATATATTTGTATGTATGTATGTATACATGTGTGTTTATACAAAGTTGCTTATGAGTATCCAGCTTTGCTTGCAAATTAACCTGTTATATAATCTTGGCTGCAGAGTTATCATTAACGTCATCAGCAGTAAAAATCCCAGCACACACACACACATACATACATATACACATTTGAGTCTACATAAACCAGTTAGTACCGCATTCCGAGCAATAATTTTGGTGTTCATCGGTGCCTGTCGTCAGCTCAGCTCAGCTCAGCCGGCCTAAGGAATATTTTTGACGAGTTCTCACTTTTTTCCTACTAACAAGTTTGTCTATTATTGAGGTTAGGGTGTGAGGTTAGAGTGGCTAGTGATACTAAATACATATTAATGATATTAATTACCACCAATCGAATCGAAAATCTCTTTGAGTATTTTTAAACCAAAAGCTGTACTGTAATAGTAAAAGCTGAAAGAGCTTGCAAGCTATCCCCCGCCACTAACCATCTTTTACTTTAATTTTTTTATTTTAATTTTTATTGTAATTAAGTTAAACTTTAACCCGGGCAGAGTTCGCACCTCATCCCTCTGCATTAAAGCGCTGCTTAGCACTCAGCAGTTGGTCGCTGGTCATTATAGACAAAGTGCTTGTGACATCCGAATAATTATCTGGCAATAGAGTAGGCAAGCTGAGTCAGCGAGTACTCCTTAAACACATACATCCATACATCCGTATATATAATATACTTATATTTGTGTGTAACGGCTTGCATTGCGCGCTTAGCCATGTAATTGAAGTTGGGCTTAGCGTTAGCATTATGTTTCAACGTCACGAATTACAAACGTGACTCTTCGCTGAGCGGTGCTGTCGCTTGTAATGCGCTGCGTTGAACATAATTTTTTATTGTTTGCCAAACTAAGGATGGTCAGTTATAACAAAATTATATACATGTGTGTATGTATATGTGTATATATATGTATAATATGGATATGTATGCAAAGCTTTGTAAGAGTTTAATTTGGTATGTTCTGGCGCTGAAGGCGTTGCTAGTTTATGCAGCCATTATAAAAGTTGTAACCAAATTTGTTTGAATAACGCATATAATAATATTGAATATAGAGAAATACTACGAGTATATCGTCACCTAAAATGCAAAATAACCTAACACCACTTTTCATAAGTTTAAAGGCGAAGGAAAAACGAAATAATAGAAACCACTCATATTGAAACCAAAATTGAGTTTCGGTTATAAAATGGTTACATATATTTGTTATATTGTTTATATATTGGTTACAAAATGGTTATAAATTAGTTATATCTGACAGTGGAGGCTGAAAATTTGAAGCTACGTATGTGCAATTTATTCTTGTGAATCGTAAGCAATAAAAAACTCAATTTCGATTTTTTGATGATACACTGTTTTGCATTTTAGGCGACGTTATGTATAAGAACATCTTCGGCTATACAACAATTTGGTTCCAGAGCAGTACTTAGGCGGCAATGTGGGTTTATAATAAATAAGGCAAGTAATTGAGAGAGTTGCCACTTATTAAAAGTTGTAAAAGCGGTTAAACTAATAAGAAATATGTGCCAAATGTAGAAAAGTTTTCACAAAAATATTAATGCAGTCTTTACTTTAGATATCTATATGTTATAGAGTTTGCAAAGTTCAAAGAAAAAGCAAAAATGTAGCTAATTACTAAAAATATTTCCGAAATCAATTTGTCATAGAGTTGCCAACATGTACATATTTATTAAATGTAATTTTTAATTAAAGTTTACAAAAACAGGTATTATTGCAGATTACACTACTCAACCAATCAGAAGGAAACATTTGAGACTGATGTGCTAAGCGGTCTGTGGGGCATTTGAGATATTCCGATTACGAAGTTCAGTTGAAAAATTTTCCATCACAAACGGCTATTTTTGTGAAGTTTGTAAAAGGTGGTGGTATGACCCATACTGCCCTTAACTATAATACAAAAAATTCTACCTGTTAAAAAAATTTTACAATAATTTTCGATTTTAGTGACCCAAAATTAGCAAGAAACAGCCTCTGAAATTTAAAATTCCTAAAAAATATTAACTGCGGTTTAGTTATAATTATTTCGTATCTATACTTTAGAAAACTGTTTATGATTCACATCTGAAGAGCAATTAAAAGTATAATATAAAATAATTAATAATAAAATGCATGCAAAGCACGTTTTGACAATTGCTATGCCTACAAATAAGCAAACACAGAAACAAAAATGAAAAGAAATGAATATAGGAAAAACTTTTAACTAGGGCCAATAACTGTTAATTTTTTATGGTATAATGACTAAGGCCGCTAAAACGTGCATTCTCACTTTTCTATGCGACGTGTTAGACTAGAAGCGAGAAAGTGGCATAGAAGAGGTTTAAGAGGTCGAAGTAGATTTATGCATATAATATTTTTTATAAATAACTAAAATATTGCTAAAATAAAATATTTTTAATTTTTCGATAAAAATAATTTTTTAGAAAAATGAAATTTTAATTTTAATTATTTTCGAATAAAATCATTTTTTGGAATTTTTAAAGTTTCGAAAAAAATGCTTTTTATAAACAACAAAAATTTTTCTGAAATAAAATATTCTCAATTTTTAATTTTTCGAAAAAAAAAAATTTTTTTTTTTTTGTAAATTCAATTTTTAATTTTTCAAAAAATTTTTTTTTTCGAAAAAAATATTTTTTTTTTTCATTTTTCGAAAAAAATAATTTATTTGAAAATTGGATTTAGTAAATCGGATCAGGAAAAATCTTATGCTGAACGATTTCATTATCTATAATCTTATTTTCATATGCTTTTCTAAACACATACCAAAATTATAGCTACCAAAAACCTTTACATATAGCAATGGGATATAAAAATTGTTATAAAAGCAAAATTTAAAAATAAGAAAATAAAATATTTATTTATGCAACTGTTATTTGCCCTTGTTGTTGGCGTTATTGCATGCAGAGTTTAGCATTGAGCATCTTTAAGATCTCTCTACACTCCCACTATTTGTCAGCTCGAGGTAAAAGGTGGGTCACACGTAACGAGGATGATTTGTATTTGTGCCAAAGATAAAGCCAAAGAGATAATGGTGTAGGAGTGGTTGATTGACAGACGTGAGCTCACATGATGGAGGACGCGCAAGCGATGATAGCAATAAAGTATGTGTGGCAATTTCAAACGACTGACATTTTAGTAAAAGAAAAAGTACTTTTTCAAAATAGACTAGAAAGAGACTTTAAAAATGAAAAACTAAGATTTTTGATTGAAATTTTAAGTCGAAATAAATCAAAAAATACATTTTATTTTAGACATAGGTAGGGAAGTTTACACTCAATTTCGTGAAAAAAGGATTTTTTGTAGAAAAACCTGATATTTTTAATTTTTCAGATACATTCTGAGGTTACACAAAGAAAGTAAATATATAATACAATATAACTTTTTGCTATAGAAAGAGTAATTACTGAATTACTAATCATTTTAGTTATTACAAAATTTTTTCAATAAAAAAAATCAAGTTTATTCATTCCTTATTTTTAACTAACTTATTTGCAAGAGTTTGCTTTTATCACAATAAGATCACACATATTTTGCATGTTTTTGAACACAAATTGACATTAGCTTGCAAATTGTTTACTTTAAAAAAAGTAGTGAAGTGTAATTTAGCGCGAAACCACGAGTTTCAAGGATAAAATGCACAAAATTTTAATGAATAAGCAATTCGTTGCCACTTTTTCCACATATTCCGTTTCGCCATCTGCTATATTCAGTTTCGGTATTTTTTCATCATCAAATTATTCACCTAGTTTAATTTTTAATCGCGAAATTAGGTTAACCTATTCACTAATGATTTGTATTCAAACGCCGGTTTGTCGCTTAAGTCTTTTGTTATGCCAATACAAATGAGATGAAGTGGCAAGCAAACGCGCGCGGTGAGTGTGTGCGTTACTTGCAGCGGTAAGTATTTTCACAATACTGCAATTAGGAAATATAATGCGTTAGTGAAATGTTAAGAAAGGTTAAAAAGCGGAGGAGTAACGAAAATAAAGTATTTAGAGGTTGGGATGAAGAGAAAAAAATTTAAATTTAATTTAATTTAATATTTTTTATTTAAAAACAAATTAATTTATGTTTTCTTTAGTTAAGTGAAAAAATGCCGAAATAAAGGAATAATTTTTATTAAATTATGTTTTCTCAAAATAAAAGATAATAGTTAATATTTAAAAATATTAATGTTATTTAAAAAGTAATTATCAGTAAAATCAAACAAAATATACTTCAATTAAAAGAATTCCATAATTTATATTTATAAATTGTAGATTTAAATAAAATTGACAATTTTGTGCAAAATTAAAAATTCAGAAGAAACCTTTATAGACGCTGTTGCTGCAATTAAAATTCTCGCTGTGATGTGGTTGTTGTAATCATAGAAAACATTCGTTATGTAATTTCGAGGCATGGTGCCGAGTTGACAGGCCTTGGCCGGATAAAAATCCGGGTACGTTCCAATTACTTAGAGCCGACTGTCGTGGAAAAAATTCTAGCTGCTCTAACTCTTGCTGTATATTTATATTTACAAAAATTATTTTATTATTATTTTTTTTTATTTCTTAATTTATTCACCGTTATAATTTAATTTAATAATTTCAGAACTCTCAATTTCAGATATTTTTATAAATTATTTGATTTTTTTTTAATTTTTTAATATTTTAATTTACTTACAGTTACGATGTAATTAATCATTTCAAAATTTATCAATTTAATTTTTTTAATTAATCATTTCAATATTTAGAAAATTTGTTTTATTTATTTCACTTTTTATTATTTTTATTTATTTACCGTTATAATTTAGTTTAACTATTTAAAAATTATCAATTTGAAATATTTTATAAAAAAAATTATTTGATTTACTTTTTAATTTTTAATTTAATAATTCCAAAATTGTCAATTTAAAATATTTTTATAAGCAAAAAATTATTTGATAATATTTTTTTTAGTTTTTTAATATTTTATTTAATTTATTTACCGTTAAAGTTTAATTTAAAAATTTCAGAATCATCAATTTGAGATACTTATATTCCCGAAAAATTATTTGATTATATATTTTTTTTTTATTTTAAATCTCGTTACCCAAAAATTGCACAATTTGAAATATTCCAAGCGCCGAAAAGGCATGCATTATATGAAAATATTATTAATATGCATTTATTTTTGTTTTTGTTTAGTGAGTTGAAGTATTTTGAAAACAAAACTAATCCTGCATTAGCACAGAAATCTCTCGAACCGTAAGTGTAATCGCTCAATATGACTGCAAAAATGCCGTTTGCCATTGCCTGCGTCGGTTGCAGTAATCGCGGCACACTCAAATTTTCATAAACGCACACATACACAACACCACAACATATATGTGCATGTATTAGTGCGTATTAATAATTGAAATTGAACAGCATTGCTGCGGGCATATCATTTGCCTACATCTGTCTGGCAGGCCACAGGCGGCGCAACTCCGCACGAGCGTATGTGCGTGTGTGTGTGTGCGTTTGTATGCTGGAGTCGTTAATTTAAACGCGTGTTAAATTTGTAATTAAACTAATAATTTGCAATGCGAATATAAATAGCTTTGGCTGCACACGCGCTCACCAAGCCGGTTCACCGGGTACCACTTTGGGCCAAAGTAGTGGCCACAAGCAACAAAAAAACAACTGCCAACAAGCAATTGAAAATTACAAGTCAATTTTACGCAGAAAAAATCGCTAAAAAAGTGGCATGTAAATAACGTATTGCGTTTACAATCGAAATGGCAGCGTTCGGTGCGCTGTGAGCGCGTGTCCAAACGCTTTGTGCAGGCACTGTAAATGTGTGTGCATATATACATAGCTGTGTGGATGTGTGTCTGGCCGCTCCATCAAGTGGATTGTTCTGGCCAATATGGCCGCAGCTGCCGTGGCTCCGTGGCTGTGCGATTGGTGCCGCAGCTGCAGACAAAGCTGGCGATGGACAAATCGGTGATACCAAACGGCCTTGAAACCATTTCTCCGCATAGCGGGTCGTATAAAAATCGCTAGCAAATGCTATACTAACATTGCTTACTTATAATTGCTTATAGTTTAGTTATTTAGTTATATAAAGTGAGCAAACGTTTTTAATGGAAAAAATCGTTTGCGTTGAAGAAAACATTTTAAAGTGAAGGGACATATTGAAGATACTGCATAACTGTTACTGAAAAAGCACAGTAATAAGATGAAAATGCTACATTTAGGCGCCTTTTTGTAAATATTTTTCTTTCTTAAATTTATTGTTATCCTAAAAAGTGTATTCTATTAGCATTAAATTGCCTTTGAATTCGTGAAAGATTTTTTGAGGTCACACAATCTCTTTTTTATGCTGAAGTGCTGAAGAGGGTATATTAAGTTTGCCACGAAGTTTGTAATACCCAGGAGGAAACGTAGGAGATCATATAATATACATATATGCATATTTAAATGTTCAGCATGATGAACTGTTTTAGCTAAGAGCATTTATCCGTCCGCCTGTCTATATGTACATGAATTAGTCCCCCAGTTTATGAGATATCGATCTGAAAGTTTGCATCCGTCTTTTTCTTTACAAGAAGCTGCTCTTTCGTCGAAACTACCGATATCGAACCACTATAGCATACAGCTGTCATACAAACAGAACGTTCGGAAGCACGTGGTTGTATGGAAAAATTTTTCATTTGACGAGAAATCTTCATGAAATTTGGCATTTTTCGAAGAAAATATTCATAATCTTCGAAGAGCATAGATATAGTGGAACTGCATATGAGTTCTTCGGCGGACCCTTATCCACCTTTGACTCTGATAATGTGGCAATTACGAGGCTATAAGTACTCCTCACTGCGTTCTGCACAAAATCTTCTAAAATAAAATCATCTCCAGAAAAGCTCGCTTCTAGCAATTTTAATAAGAGTTCTTGAAGACAATATGCACCTTTGTTCGACTTCATGCATGATTTTACATATTTTTTGAGTCAGTTTAGAGGAAAACAAATCAACATTATAGTTATACAAAGAAAACCCAAGTACAGGATTTTAAAATGGGTATCCCTTCTTCGTATTACACCGGTCAACAAAAAAAATATTTTTTTTGGGGTTTCTGTCCTAATGCTTGAATTCTGATTCTAGACATTGAAAAACACTTAAATATCTTTGATATTTTTAATATTTTGAAGAATTGCTCTAAAAAAAATTTGTTTCCTTATTTTTGTCATAGGAGAAACTAAAATTTAACATGTAGAAAATCGTGTTGACCGGTGTTATCATTTGAAGTTGATTTTCTAAAAATATTGGGTAGTCCAAAAAGTCTTTTCGTATTTTGTCAATAGATGTTGCTGCAGTCATATATTTTATGTCGTACCATATATATATAATTTTAAGCTTCATTTAACCAAAATTAAATTCGGGGAAGAAATGCGAAAAGACTTTTTCGACTGCCTTAATTGCGTATTGGAGTGCCAACAGTCATGATAGTACATCATTCTTACTAACAACCAGTGATTTCCGACGTCTAAATCTTTAATTTCAAATGTATTGCAAGAAAATTTAGGATTTTTGAATTGTTTTCAAGCCACTAACTTTGATTTCGATCGGTTGATTTTTGTGAATTTGCTTCTTCAAAAATTGGGCTTACTAGAACTAAAATTAGTAGCATACTTTCTAACTTGTTTTGCTAAAAGCCAATTTTAATCATTTTGCCCTGCAATTAATTTTGTATTCCTAAAAATTTGATTCATTTTGAGAGCATTAAATCGCGGCTTCAATAATATTTTCAATGATACACGCCTAACTTATGAATCTTTGCATATGCATGTATGTATGTATTTGTGTTTATTTTATAAAATTTCGGCAAAATTAATTGAATTTTTATTGCTACTACAAATGCAGCTGCTACAACTGCATACACCCCCTCCATCTGCGCTCCCCTACGTTTTTTCAATCAATTCTTCATAACAACCGAGCAACGTTGCTGTGCTGTGGCATTGCTTCTTGACGTACTTTTTGTACTTGGTACATTGTGTCTTCTGCATTTTTGTCTTATTTTCAGCGTTTCTTGTTGAGTATTTTTTCAGCGTCAAGTTTTTTTCTTGAAATGTTTTTCGTTGGTCTGCAACCAGTTTTGCACTTTGCCATTTTAACCATTAATGTTAATTTAAAATGAATAGTAAAGTTCAAATAGACAAATCTTCTTTTAGTAGCGTCGTTTTGTGTTGTTGTTGTTGTTTGCGTTGTTTTTGCATTGATATCTGTCTAGGTGTTTTTTTCGTTTTTTTCGAATAAAATTGCTATGTTGATTTCTCATGGGAAACAAGTAAGTTTCAAGAAATTAAATAACATGTTTGTCCGGCGATAATCTTTGCTGGTTATATAATAATGCATACGATTTGCCGAGTAACAGTTAATTTTAGACTTGTTCGATGAGTCGCCGCGTAGATGAGGTTGTGGTGTGCAGCAAGTTATGCAGAATACAATTTACGAGAATAATATGTGATTATCATTGCTTGCCTTGAACCAAAGAAAGTTGAGGCTTCACTTTGTGATTATGAAATAGGCTTCAGATATATCGGAATATATGTATGTTTGTATAGTTATATACAAAATATTTCATACAAAAATTGATAAATCAACTTTATTTTGAAAATATAGTAAATATTATTGTCCAAATTTTATGAAATATTTAATCATATTGGTTTAAAGAGACTTTTTTTTGTAATCGAAAGCCAAGGAGCCTATATTTACACTGTACAACAAAACACTTCATTTTGTTTTTTTTTTATTAAATGTATATTTCACAAAAAATTTTGTTAAGTTAGGTCATGTTTTCTCATGTGATTTTAGCATAAATATGCTCAAAGGGGAAAAATTTAGATACAGGTGTAGGTGCTTTTAGCTATTTTGGTATTCTAAGGAGCGCAGCGTAGAAGTAAAAAAACGAAAAGTGGGCAATTTGTTACCTTATTTTTGATAATTCGCTTTTTTTAATGTACTGATTAAATTTTTAGTAGCAGCTAAGCAAATGTGTGATCTTTAAGGAAAGTCTTAAACATTTTGCCAAACACTGTACAACACTTTTTGATTTATGAAACGAAATAAAAAAATATGAAATTAAAAAAAAAAAATCAACTAACAATGCAATAATAAATTGAATAAATTTTTTTAAAAATTACACTAGTCAACAAATCGGAAAAAAAATTTCGGCTGACTAATAATCCAATATTAAGTTGAATAAATAATAAATGCGCATAATGCAATTTTTTCAAAATGTCTTCAAAAATACACTAGTCAACAAATCGGAAAAACATTTCTGCTGATATGGTACGAGGTATGTGGCGTATTTGAGGTGTCCTGACTGCGAATTTGAGTTCAAAAATTCAAAATTCAAAAATTAAAAATTCAAAAATTTTCCATCACATACAGCTCTTTTTATCATTAAAGTAAATCGTAGTGATTTGACCCCTACACTTTTTCCCTACAAGACAAAAAAAATTTTACTATCATTTTCGGTTTTAGCAAACCAAAATTACCAAAACACAGCTGCTCACTGTCTAAAAGTGACTGTAAATTAGTGTCATCAATATTTTTTACACTTTAAAAATTAGGGGAAAAAATTAATACACACAAGGCTTTAATAATAAAGAAATAAATATAGTGAAATACTTCTTGAACGTAAGAAATACCGATAAAAAAAAATATTTTTTAAGTTTCATATAATTTAAGCGTAACAAAAAAAAAATGTCAGATAACTTTTTAAAATGTCGAAAATTTTTTCAAATAACTTAATGGTGTTTAAATGCTATATGTGTTAGCAATACTTTTTTCTTAAAATTATTTTCTTATTTGCGTTTTTTTTTAATAAAATTTTTTTTAAATCACTAAAATATTTTTAAATCAAAAATCATATTTTCCAATATTAAAAAAAAAAACAGAATTAGGCAAAAATCGATTTAAAAAAAAAATAATAATTTACTAAAATAATTTAGATAGTTTAGTTTTTTGATCTAACAAATTTTAGTAATTTATTTATTCTTTTTTTAATTTAATTTGACAATAAATTTTTTTTTAGTATT
Organism: Bactrocera zonata; assembly: GCA_037783105.1. Classification (NCBI taxonomy): domain Eukaryota; kingdom Metazoa; phylum Arthropoda; class Insecta; order Diptera; family Tephritidae; genus Bactrocera; species Bactrocera zonata. The sequence continues at coordinate 17,143 of JBAWJQ010002727.1, read as the reverse complement.
GGAAAACATAATTTTTCCATAAATGAATTACTAAAATTTGTTAGATCAAAAAACCATATTTTTTAAATTAAACTTTTTTTTTGTATCGCCGAATTACACTTTTAAATTAATAAATAGTAATATATTATTTTAAAAAAAGTACTTTTTCCTAAAATTGTTTTCACGATTTTTTTTTTCAATAAAAAAATAAATTACTAAAATATTGTTGGATCAAAAAACCAAAAATTTTATTGTCGAATTAGATTTTAAAAAAATTAAATTACTAAAATATTTTATATTTTTCTAATCTATTGTATATATTTTCCAAAAAAAGTTTTTGTTGACGAATTACAATTTTAAATTTAAAAAAATTGTAAATTGCAAAAAAAATGATTTTTCTTAAAATTTTTGTCTCGTTTGCAATTTTTTCAACAAAAAAAATAAATAAATTGCTAAAATAACTTAGATCAAAAAACCATATTTTTTAAAACAAAAGAAATTTATGGAATTAATTTTAACAAAAAATTAAAATTAACAAAAAAAAAAAATAACTATTAAAATATTATTATATTAAAAAACATACTTTCCAATTTCATAAAAAATTTGGTGTACAGCATATTTTCTAATAATGGCAAAATTTTGTTTTGTCGAATTACACCGAAGTTTTAGGAAAAATTTTGATATCAGCTGTATTTTATTTTTAACAAAACTTTCCAGATATATGAATTGCAAGTACTTTTTCCCATATTACCACATAAAAATAAGTATGCTAATACATATAACTAAACAACTTCTCAAATACTAAATTTTAATGCAATTTTAATATTATTGCTACAAGACAATCTGACAATCCCAGCTGCAGTACTTATATAATCCATAAATATATAATTAAATAAACTCAAAGGTCCTCTTCAACCAATTAATGTATGCATGCACCTAACACTGATTTATAATCGCATGCAGTTATATTTCATGCAGTAGACCTGCCAAGCAATTTGTGAGAATCGAAAAACGAAAGACTTAAGGCACGAACTCGTGTGCAGTCCAACCCAAATACTTGGCGTGTTTGCATTTCCGACAGCTTTGCTTTGCACAACTTCACCTTATTACTATTTTATATTTCAATGTATTTGAAAATCGATATTTATATATAACTGCAAATAAGCATATAGTACTGACTGTTCAGGAACTTAAATATGCAAGATTGCCACATCAAAGCAAGTTCACTGCACTGCCGCCATGAATTCGGCGTGATTGCAACTTATTCATGAACTATTATGGATTGTGAAGTCCATTTAATAAATGCCAAAAACATTAAAAATAACAATATTATCAAAGTATGTATATATGTAGGTATGTATAAATAGAAGTAGAAGGAGGCACTCACATGTTGAAGAACTTCATTTTTGAATTTTGTTGAGTGTGTGCTGTGTTTTAACGGTAATTAAAAACGAAAAGCGTTAATCAACGAATTTAGCTCAACGAACAAACGCGGAATTACACAAAGTCTTTGTTGTAGCGATTGTTTTTGGATTTTTTCGTATTTTTTTTTTTTTTATTTGTTTGTTTGGCTCGGCGAGCGTTTGCAGCGTATTGCAGTTAACAAATTTGAAATATTACAAACGTTTACAGGCGTTTAATTTGCTGTCTGGTTGATTGGTTTCTTTAACGATTTCGCCACCGTACTTGAGCGCTGAGCTGGAGTTGAGCGTGTGAGGCCACAATCACTTCTTAACAACGACTGTTTGGCATTTCAAATTCGCTAGATTCAAGAAAACAATTTCGAATCGGTCTGCTGACGGCACAGCGACGGACGTGTCGACGATTGCGATGACGGTGACGGTGGCGGTTTCAGCGTTGCTGATGCCGATGGTGGTGGTGACGGTGGTGCGGCGACTAGCCTGTGACTCTAGCACTAGCTCTGGCTCTAACTCTGGCGCTGGCTCTGCCGCTGCCTGTGGCACTGGCTGTGTCTATGGTGACGCAGGCGCCGTCGACTTCGCTCACACCAATGGGCTAGGCAAAGGCAAGTACACACATGCATTTACCCATTTACCCGCGTGTAGTTGGTTAGGTGTCAGCGGTGTTGCCGAGGTGTTGGTGAATATTGATTTGAAGTTAAGTAGTTGCTGAGCGTGTTCATTAATCTGCAGCGCGCACACTTACACACATACTCTCATGGCTTTGCCTACTTGAGTGTGCATATATACCACTGCATTTGTGCGTGTGTGTGTGTTGGCTCAAAAGTTACTTCGAGTGTTTTGCATAAATAGATTCGGGTTGTGGGACATACACTTGCATATACAAATAACAGGTATGTCTACCCAATTACACTTAAGTTAGTGGAGTCATTGTGACGTTGGCAGCGCATAGTTGTTGCTTTTGATGAGTTACTTGCAAGGCGATAAAGTTAGAATTTCTAGCGTCATAAATGTCACAGATTACTCCATTTATGTGCCCGCTGACTGCACAACAGTTGAGCTGCCTAAAATATTGACATTCTTGGTTATAAATACTGGTGTATAGGAAATAAATATGTATAAATAAATAAATAAATATTTTTTGTTAAATTCGTATTTTCTTTTTGCAACTCATTTGTATAACTTGATCAATTTTGCTGTGATTAATGCGCGCTCAAGCTGAAAAATATGCTTACTTTTTTGCTATTTTATTCTTTGGGAATTCCACGAAATTAATTATTTTATTTAATATTTTAGTAAATTATTAAATATTCATCCTCTTATTCTAAAAATAAACGTCATTTATGTTTATCTTGCGAATTTCCGACGCACCAATTAATTAATATTAGCAAATTTTATTGCATTTATTTATGAAACTGTATCTAAATCAACGGATTAACTTGTTTTATAAGTTTATTTTAGTCTTAATAGCATTAATCGCTTTGTTTACTGCTAAAATTATTTCAGGCCTTGGTTTTTTCCACATTTGGTAAGGTCACTTTAAATTTAGTTTTAAAGCCCATGTATTAAAATAGAGACAATCAATAAGATTTATAGAAGATTTTTTCGCTCTCATAATTGTTAACCTCCAATGCTTAGATCGAAATAATTTTACCTTATAGTCCTCTCAGTAATGACCAAAAATCCCTTGTAATGTTTTAAGATCTGAACTTTTTGATCTAGTTGAGAGTAAATTACACTAATTAACACTCAAAAATTGGGAATACTGCTCTGAGAAGCTTTTTCTGTATGTCTAGTCATATATCAGTTAAGCTCTGATTAACTTAACCTAGACTTTTATTCATACACGAATTTAAGGTTTTACTTGGGTTTCCTCGGATAAAAAACAGTAATTTTTCAACAATTTTTTCTCATATTAAAAATTAAATATTTTTTTTAGAATTTTATATTGTTACAAACATATGCTCTCAAAAAAAAGTTTCTTAAATTTTTGGAAAAAAATATTTTTGGTCATTTTGGCCGGTGACCATTCCGAAAGGAGATGAAGCAAGGTCTGGAAAATAAGATAATAAGCTCTGGAATGTAAGACGAATGAAGTGGTCTTGCATCTAGAAACCAAACGTTATCATGATCGAAAATTATTTCCTCGCATTTAGTAGCAAATATCTAACGTTTTTCGAATATTAGAAAGCGTTATTGGAAAAAGAAAGTGCTGTTTCACCAATACAATGCAACGATCAAAAATTCAGTGGGAACTTTAGCCAAAATTCATGAATTGGACTTCGAATCGCTTCCCCATCCCCCATATGCTCCAGATCTGGCCCCAACGACTATTACCTGTTCTCAATCTCAAAAAAAATCTCGCTGAAAAAAAATTTTATCGAATGAAAAGGTGATCGCCGAAATTGAAGCCTATTTTGAAGGACAAATCCGTTCTACACATATGGTATAATCAGTATATAATGCTTGCATGGAACTATCTTGAATAAAAAAACGAATTAGCCCAAGAAAATGTGGTGATTTTTACATGGACTGGTTACTGGTTGGAGGTTGGAGTCATGTGTAGAAGTTCACGCAAGTGAGGAAAGTTCTCTGATCGCCATTCACTTGGGAGTGGCCAGAAACGATTCTTTTACATATGACTCAAGCAGCTCACGACTTCCGGTCTCTGACCAAGTATCCTCTGGGTAGCCTAAGAACATCCGTTTGAAGGCGAGCTAAAGTGAGAAGGTGAAATATCCCCTACTTAGGGTTGTGCGCTGGGTTTGGGACCCGCCACGTAAAAAAACGCACCAATGAAAACAACCAAACAGCCTCGGATGAGAGACCCCCCTTTTGATGACGACCATGGCAAGCGAAATAAGGACTACGAATTGAGGGCATGCCCCTGGAATGTCCGGTCCCTTAATTGGGAAGGTGCCGCTGCCCAGCTGGTTGATGTCCTCGTGAAAATAAAGGCTGACATCACCGCCGTCCAAGAAATGCGATGGACGGGACAAGGACAGAGACGAGTAGGTCCTTGTGACATCTACTACAGTGGCCATATAAAGGAGCGCAAGTTTGGTGTTGGATTCGTGGTGGGAGAGAGACTCCGTCGCCGAGTACTTTCATTCACTCCGGAGAATGAACGTCTAGCCACAATCCGCATCAAAGCGAGGTTCTTCAACATATCGCTGATTTGCGCCCACGCCCCGACGGAAGAGAAGGACGATGTGACCAAAGATGCCTTTTATGAGTGCTTGGAGCGCACTTATGAGAGATGCCCCCGCCACGATGTCAAAATCGTGCTTGGCGACTTCAATGCCAGGGTGGGCAAAGAAGGTATCTTTGGCACTACGGTCGGTAAATTCAGCCTCCATCCCATTTGGGGATGGGTTGAGGCTGATCGACTTCGCCGGGGCCCGAAATATGGTTATCTGTAGTACTAGATTCCAGCATAAGAAGATACATCAAGCTACCTGGCTGTCTCCGGATCGAAAAACCACCAACCAGATCGATCATGTTGTGATAGACGGAAGACACGTCTCCAGTGTTTTAGATGTGCGTGCGCTCCGAGGTCCTAACATCGACTCGGACCACTATATTGTTGCAGCCAAAATTCGCACCCGCCTCTGTGCAGCAAAAAACGCACGCCAACAAACACAAGGAAGGTTCGACGTCGAGAAGCTGCAATCACAACAGACAGCCGGCTTGCACTCCTGCTCTCTGAGAACACTCGTCAACAACTCGGTATAAGGGAACTGTGGGACGGCATTTCAAACTCCTTACGTACAGCTGCAACCGAAACCATTGGTTTTCGGAAAGCGCAAAAGAACAGCTGGTACGACGAGGAGTGCCGTGCCGCAGCGGAGAGAAAACAGGCTGCCTACCTCGCAACGTTACGATCGACCACAACACGTGCGGGATGGGATAGATACCGAGAGTTGAAGAGGGAAGCAAGACGCATTTGTAGACAGAAAAAGAAAGAGGCCGAAATGCGTGAGTACGAAGAGCTTGATAAGCTGGCCGACAGGGGTAATGCTCGAAAATTCTACGAAAAGATGCGACGGCTTACAGAAGGTTTCAAGACCGGAGCATACTCTTGTAGAACCCCCCAAGGTGATCTAGCCACCGATTTCCAGAGCATACTTAAATTATGGAGGGAACACTTCTCCAGCCTGATGAATGGCAGTGCACGCACAACACCAGGAGAAAGCGAACCCGATAGCTCAATCGATGACGATGGAGCAGACGTTCCATTGCCCGACCATGAAGAAGTTCGAATAGCAATTGCCCGTCTGAAAAACAACAAAGCGGCAGGGGCCGATGGATTGCCGGCCGAGCTATTCAAATACGGCGGCGAAGAGCTGATAAGGTGCATGCATCAGCTTCTTTGCAAAATAGGGTCGGACAAAAGTATGCCCAACGATTGGAATTTAAGTGTGCTATGCCCAATCCATAAAAAAGGAGACCCCAAAATCTGCGCCAACTACCGTGGGATTAGCCTCCTCAACATCGCATATCTGTCGAGCGTATTGTGTGAAAGATTAAAGCCCACCGTCATCAAACTGATTGGACCTTATCAGTGTGGCTTTAGACCTGGTAAATCAACAACCGACCAGATATTCACGATGCGCCAAATCTTGGAAAAGACCCGTAAAAGGAGAATCGACACACACCACCTCTTCGTCGATTTCAAAGCTGCTTTCGACAGCATGAAAAGGAGCTGCCTTTATGCCGCGATGTCTGAATTTGGTATCCCCGCAAAACTAATACGGCTGTGTAAACTGACGTTGAGCAACACCCAAAGCTCCGTCAGAATCGGGAAGAACCTCTCCGAGCCGTTCGATACCAAACGAGGTTTCAGACAAGACGATTCCCTATCGTGCGACTTTTTCAACCTGCTTCTGGAGAAAATAGTTCGAGCTGCAGAACTCAACAGAGAAGGTACCATCTTCTATAAGAGTGTACAACTGCTGGCGTATGCCGATGATATTGATATCATCGGCCTCAACACCCGCGCCGTTAGTTCTGCTTTCTCCAGACTGGACAAGGAAGCAATGCAAATGGGTCTGGCAGTGAACGAGGGCAAGACGAAATATCTCCTGTCATCAAACAAACAGTCGTCGCACTCGCGACTTGGCACTCACGTCACTGTTGACAGTCATAACTTTGAAGTTGTAGATAATTTCGTCTATCTTGGAACCAGCGTAAACACCACCAACAATGTCAGCCTAGAAATCCAACACAGGATAACTCTTGCCAACAGGTGCTACTTTGGACTAAGTAGGCAATTGAGAAGTAAAGTCCTCTCTAGACGAACAAAAACCAAACTCTATAAGTCGCTCATAATTCCCGTCCTGCTATACGGTGCAGGGGCTTGACAACAACAACACGACCTTAAGAGTTTTCGAGAGAAAGGTTCTGCGAAAGATTTACGGTCCTTTGCGCGTTGGCCACGGCGAATATCGCATTCGATGGAACGATGAGCTGTACGAGATATACGACGACATTGACATAGTTCAGCGAATTAAAAGACAGCGGCTTCGCTGGCTAGGTCATGTTGTCCGAATGGATGAAAACACTCCAGCTCTGAAAGTATTCCACGCAGTACCCGGCACGGGAAGCAGAGGAAGAGGAAGACCTCCACTCCGTTGGAAGGACCAAGTGGAGAGGGACCTGGCTTCGCTTGGAATATCCAATTGGCGCCACGTAGCGAAGAGAAGAAACGACTGGCGCGCTGTTGTTGACTCGGCTATAATCGCGTAAGCGGTGTCTACGGCAGTAAAGAAGAAGAAAGATTTAACTGGTTGGCCAGGGTCGCTTATGATTTTTTGCGATTAGGGTTATCGTAATATATCCATTTTTATCAATTGTTGCCATACGACGAAAAAATACTTATTTTTGTAGCAGTGTTTCTGACATGCAAACTCTTCTTTAAACATCTCTTGACTTCAATTCAAATTTCAATTCGAATGGAATCCAATTGCCATGTTCTTCAATGTAACCACGGCTGTTTTTAAACGTTTTGAAATGCGTACTTAAAGGATTCCCAAAACTTCTGCAAGATCCTTTGTGTGTTTGGTAACAAACTTCGCTGATAGTTCCAGTTCCACATATTCATATCATTTTGTCTATTCAGGACGTTCTTCGAAGCCAAAATCACCATTTTTATAAGGATAAAACCAGCTTCGGCAAAATCACTCAGCTAGAGCTTGTTGAAAATAATTGTCCACCAAAATACGATGCCTTTTGGCTATGGTGTTCTTCATATTAAAGATTTGGAAACGAATTTTCCGCGATTTCAGGCAGAAAGTTCGAAATATTTGAATGAAAAAAATATTGTTGTTTAAGCTTTAAATGAATGGCATGTACTTAAAAAGATATATAAGAACGGTTACTTTCCAATACCTGTTCAGAATATTGGAACAATGTAATACTTAATAGTCAAATTCCATCATTTCTTGGCAAACCACACGAATTGACAACCGTTTTTACTTAAGTTTGTGATTGAATTTGACCAAATGAGAATGAAGCTTAACAGAAAATCTTCACCACAGGTAAAAAATCTGTATCGAATGCACACGTAGAGAACTCACAACTTGTCATATAATCATAAATTTTTACACTGGTTTAAAAAAAAAATGTTGTTGGATTACGTACAAAAAAGAATAATGTTTTCGGTTAATTATAACTTATAACTTTTTGAGAATATATGAAACCCCTAAGGTATTTAAAGGTTATCTCTTAAACTAAAAATATGGTATTATACTGGATTACCGCTAAGTGTATGTATATATAAATAACTTCTCATACCGAAAAAAATCACTGAGGCATTCATATAAATACTAGTAAATTATTTATGACAATGCATACTCCTTTCGCTAGCGCCATATATCACCAAGTTTTTCATTTCTTTTACCTAAAGCCTGGTTCATCGATGCTGAAGCTATTTTTTAAATACATTTTCTTCTTACTATTTCTTTTTATGTGATGAGAGTATGCAACAGTGTCGCTGTCGGCAATGTCGCGCTTTGTGCTGGGTGCGCCTGCGCGATAATTACGCCACATTTACAGATGGTTTGACGTCTTCAGCTGGCGCACTTAAAGTCAAACACATACAAAATCCACAACACACACACACACAGGCAAGCACATGTGGAGGCATGCCATTAGCACGTCAGCGAAGCGAATCGCCAACAGCCAACTGAGCGCCTGCGCTGTTGATGACTTTTTCTCAAATACAGTGGTTTATTAATTAAGAACATCATTCGACTAATAGTCGAACAATAATAAATAAATAACTATTTTCCAAATAAAATTATATGATTTATGGCCAAACAGCGGAGCAGATGCGAATTATTCATTTCGCTGTTGAGTCTGCGCACAGCGGGACGTTCGACACCAGCGAATGCATTGTGTGTGTAGAAAACTCAAGGTCATATGTAAATTAAAAAGCCATAATAATAATAAAAAAAACAAACTCGAAATCCAAGCGCACAAACACAACAACACAACTGCTTTTAATGCCAAAGAAAGAGTTGCAACAAAATTCAAATAAAAATCTAATTTGTAAACATATTTTTAATTGATTTAAATTTTATTTCATTTTTTTTGGGTTTCTTCGCACGAAAACCTGCGCCTAGTGAATTATATATGTGCATATGTTTGGATATTTTAAAAGATTGCGAAATATCTCTCGGCTCTAATTCGGCTTGGAGTTGCTTTGTCTTTCATTGTTGCTTTTGTTGTTTGTTGTTAGTTGTTAGTTGTTTGTAATTTACATGCACGCCAGAGCACCACCAATAGAAGGCGAAATGGAACGAGCAAAACAACCCAAAGCCAAACCGAATCGAACCGGCTTGAGTAGTAAAGCGCGCACCAACTATGTATATATTCAAATCAGGCGAGCCCAACCGGAATGATCACTGCATTAGCATAATTTCTACATCCTTCTCGATGTGTGCGCGCGCGAAAGCACATACACATGTATGTGTTTATGTGTGTGTGTGAGTGTGCTGGAGCAATAGCATCTCAAAGCGCACACACACGCACACATACAAACGCCGGTTGCTATCTTCCGCTGCTTACACGCCAGCGAGCTGCTATCAGCAGGCCGGTTCAGCGCTGAAATTCACTTTTGGCCATTTGGAGTAAATTTCATATGTATATATGTGTGTGTGTGTTTGTGCGTGGTATAGTGATGCTGACCTTGAAACCAAATCTACGCCGCCATTGACAGATAAAGCAAAAAACATGTGTACACGCACCCCAATCAACACTTGCACAATTTCAGCGCACACACACACTCGCATACACATACAGTTGAAGATTTTTACATGTTTGTATTTCTAGCTGGTTAACAACAATTAAATATAGCCATTGACTTGCAGATCTGTTTACTAATTCCCTTTCAGCCTTATTTCATCCCAACTATTTTTGATGATCGACGAACCGAACTGGACGAAATTAATGTGAATATCAAATACAATGAAATCACAATAAAATTAGCGGTCCACTGAAAGGGAAAACAGCGCAACGTTGTTGTTTATAGATTTAGCACTTTGTTTTGAATAATCGTAAGCAAATTGCTGTTGTTGTTTTTGTAATGAGTGAAAATTCCAAATCTTGTGCTTGCCGCTGAGCTTTATTTGCCTGCCTCTCAAATTTAATTTGGAATTTATTAACCATTAGAAAAACCATACCAACTTAGCTGCTGAACGTTTTGCTGCACATAGCGCCGGTGAATATAACGGCCCGAAAGCTGCCCTCAGGCTCAGAGAATCTGGATGGATACTTAGATGACATCGATCCTGATCACTCTAAAATTCTCACACACTTTGATTTCATTCCACAATGCTTGGATTATCAGGTCGCCAAGCCTTGCCCTGGCTGTCATTTTCTGGTCATATATCTTTGGGGGAAGCTGGGAGGAGAGCAATCGCTAGAGGAAAACGGCTGTGAACTTGATTATGCTTGGGTTAAAGCTTACGGGGAGCGTAGATAGAAGAATACACTGTCAGGAACTCTCTATCAACTCCAGTTTTAGGCTTCCAGTTCACTTCAGAGTCTTCCAAGCAGAGGTTGCTGTCATAAAGTGAGCAGTACATCTACACAGCATGGTGACTATTCACTTCAATAATAAATAGCAGCGATACTAGCCTAGAGTTCGCTGGCTGAGTGCCCAAAACTAGTTAAGAGATGTCTAGACTCCACTTCTCTAGCATAAATGTGTTTTTAATTAGACTGGTTTAGGTGTCTAGCAGCAATGGTATTGCAGGAAACTGTAATATTGATGAGTTTGCTGAACAGATACCGCAGTCTCAATAACTGCGGAAGGGAAACGTGCAGGAGCTCCGTTTGCTTCTTGTGGTATGCTATTGGACTGTTAGGTGTTGAGCCAGCCAGATCAGCATTGGCCAACTACCAGTAAATGTGCTGTCGCAATGTACTTCTGGCCCGCGGTAAATCGGGGAGGTCTAGGAGTAGGATAGGGTCTAGTATGAAGTTTAACTCTCAACAAGGGCGTTCTTTTAAGGGTTGTGGAAGTTCTAACTGGACACTGATCGATTAGTTATCATGCGTTAAGATTGGACAGCTGCATCAACTATCCGGAAGCAGATGAGTTAGAATCATCTTAACAGTTTCTCCTGGAATGTTCTGCTTTTGCCAGATCAAGGCGAAGCACCTCGGATATCAAATCTTTAGACATCCAGGTGAAATACCAAAAATAGAAATAAAACACCTAATCAGGTTTGTTGTAGTTTCAGGTTGTTTTGCCGATTGCTGATATCGAACTACAGGGGTACAAAATAGTTTGAGTATAAACTTAACCCAACTCTTAGAAAAGTGATATCTGGTCAAAGTGTTCTTCTTCTTCTTTACTGGCGTAGGCACCGCTTACCCGATTATAGCCGAGTCAACAACAGCGCGCCAGTCGTTTCTTCTCTTCGCTACGTGGCGCCAATTGGATATTCCAAGTGAAGCCAGGTCCTTCTCCACTTGGTTCTTCCAACGGAGTGGAGGTCTTCCTATTCCTCTGCTTCCCGCGGCGGGTACTGCGTCGAATACTTTCAGAGCTGGAGTGTTTTCATCCATCCGGACAACATGACCTAGCCAGCGTAGCCGCTGTCTTTTGATTCGCTAAACTATGTCAAAGTCGTCGTATATCTCGTAGAGCTCATCGTTCCATCGAATGCGATATTTGCCGTGGCCAACGCGCAAAGGACCGTAAATCTTTCGCAGAACCTTTCTCTCGAAAACTCTTAAGGTCGTGTTGTTGTTGTCAAGCCCCTGCACCGTATAGCAGGACGGGAATTATGAGCGACTTATAGAGTTTGGTTTTTGTTCGTCTAGAGAGGACTTTACTTTTCAATTGCCTACTCAGTCCAAAGTAGCACCTGTTGGCAAGAGTAATCCTGCGTTGGATTTCCAGGCTGACATTGTTGGTGGTGTTTACGCTGGTTCCAAGATAGACGAAATTATCTACAACTTCAAAGTTATGACTGTCAACAGTGACGTGAGAACCAAGTCGTGAGTGCGACGACTGTTTGTTTGATGACAGGAGATATTTCATCTTGCCCTCGTTCACTGTCAAAGCGTTCACAACCAACTAAAAACGTTTTGCTAGTTCTTTCTAGACACGTTGTTTGATATAAAAACCCTTAATGTCGAATTAAACTTACATATTAAGGAAAAGAGATTTTATCTTAATTTTGATGGGTCTGTTTGTATGGCAACTATACGCAATATAATACAAATGAATAACTTCTTGGGAGTAGAGGACGTGAGCAAAATTTCGTATTGATTAGTCAAAAACTAAGAAAATTTGGGTATACTGATTATTCCTTCAATATGTGTGTTTACTTTGCAAGTACATTAATGCAGAATCTTTGCAGTGTATTTAAATGTCGAAAAGATAACTTTTTCATTGCTGCATTTTTTACTCATCTAAATTTCTCACGCGTTCAAAGTTGAAATCTGAAAGACTCGTAAAACACGCACTTGAAATGAGTACAATGAAAGACTTCCGTCATTTTGATGTGACAGTGGATTCGTATGTACAATAAATACTTGTGTCTAGAAATACCAAATACATATGTATTTCAACAAGAGAAATAAACTAGAATCATAAAATTTGCATGCTACTCCAATTTCGTTATGCGTGTTAAAAAAAAGTGAGTATTTCGATTTGAAATGTAAAGTTATTGAGCTTGTTGTCGGTTGGTTCCATTTTACTTTCTTGTAAAAACACAATATTTCGTTCTTCGTTACTTTAATATGTTTCAAACTCTTTTTTTTCATATATTTCAGGGCGAGATCTCTTGGTATTCACTTCGACTAAACATAAATGCTACACATTTTATTCTATTTTCTATTTTCTAAATTCTAGAGATAATGTGTTTAGAAGATCGTTGGGGCTTATATGATAAGTAAGATATATACATAAATGCTTAAATGTTATAAGTTATTGAGCCATTCCTTAAAATAACTCATCGCTATTGATTTTTTACAAGTCATACCCTTGCAACAAGGTTATATGCATACATACTTCAACAGTCCAAGGATATTGGTACTATAGAAGAGACTATCAGACCATTGCCTCGCCCACAGAACAGTCGATCAGTTGAAGTATGTGATATTTTGGCATAAAACATTCTTAAGATGGCATCTTACAATAGTTTCAAAATGTTCTAAATCGGATTTGGGCCACGTTTACTTCCAATATATGTATATTTGTAGTGGCATATATTCCTTCAGCCATCGTATAACACATAATGATTATAAACTTTCTTCTCATACATCTATTTGGGGCAATATGTAAAGTTCGTATTGAAATTAAAATATGTAAAATAAGATTTTTTTTACTGCCTGTGGCCAAAATTAGCGCAATCTTATTTATTTTTATCCATATACCGCTTACGTCATTTGCCCTATTTAACCGAACCTGGTAGTCACATGGTTCTTTTGATCCATTAATTTGTTGCTGCCGCTTTAACAAAGTGACAAAACAAAACAGGAGCATGTTTGGCAGGTTCTGATTTGTGGTTCTAGGCTACTCTTACCCGAACTAGTTTTATAGTTCAAATTCTTCCGCAACTGATAGTCACTCACATATGTATGTACATTATAATTCTTTATATAAGTATATATGTGTGTGTGTAGAATGAAAGCGAAATTCGCGCTAATAAGTAGAATGACAGTAAATATCGCTTGAAAAGCTTGTAAATGGTAGATTTATGCAAGAGCTTGTTTATCAATTGAATGTTTGTTTGTATGAAAGTTGATAAATATGTAAATATTTATCTTCTTTGTAAGACTTTATACGATTTTACACATTTAAATACAAGCTTGCATACATCCAATGCAAATGATTGTCAACATTCATAGATACTTGATTTTAATAGAAATATACATACATATACATATATAGTTATAGTTGTGAGAAGTTGCATTATTTATATGTGTTTGTCTTACTGCACTGTCTTAAAAAAAATAAACATTAATTAAAATATTTTATTGAAAGGAAAAATTTAGCAAAATATAATAAGATTGTGAAATGATAAAAAATATTTAGTTTTTATTTTTTTATGTTTTTTTAGAATATTATTTGTTTTGTTATTTTACTTACTTTCAAAATTATGAAATATACCAATCAAATGTGGTCAACCCAGGCTGAAAAGCGAAATCTACGTCTTCATGTATTTTAATTCAAATTTTTATTACTGGCTTCTAAATAGACTTCTGACCCAATATAAGCATACCAAAGCTGTAAAAACCTTCAGATACGATGGCCGTTCAGTGTCTCAGCGAAATAATGTTGTGAAGCATCTCTGTTGCGAGCTCTACTCATTTGCAAAAAGATTCAGGTCTTTTGGTACGCAGTACTGAAACGCTTCATACCAAATCGAACCGGAAAAGAAGTTGAGGTCCTTTGTTATATCTCTGATATCAACACGATCATTTTCAAGCGCTGTTTCTTTATCTTTTCCGTTATTGTCTTAAACAAAGTTGATTAACGATGACTTCACGACCTTCATTGAGTGGTTTTGTGTTCATACTAAAATATGCCAAAATACATTTGCAATATTTGCCAAGATTTCAACGCCGTGATTCTATTGAGAATACAAAATATCATGCAAGCACGTGGTAAATTCTACTCTCGGAGAAAGTAATAGATTCTGAATAGAGAAGGTACAATCGTCTATACATAAGGGTGTACAGCTGCTGACGTACGCCGATGATATTGATATCGGTGGCCTCAAGATCCGCGCCGTTAGTTCTGCTTTCTCCAGAAAGGGTAAGGACAGTCATAACTTCTTAGTCGTGGATAATTTCGTCTATCTTGGAAACATGGAGAATACCTCTTGCTAACAGGTTCAACAAAGACCAAATTCTACAAGTCGATAAGTCGGCGTTACGAGTTTTCGAGAGAAAGGTTCTGCAGAAGATTTATGGTCCCGTGCGCATTGGCAATAGCGAATACTGCAGTCGATGGTACGATAAGCTGTTCGAGATATACGACGACATTGTCATAGCCCAGCGAATTAAAGGGGTATTCTAGTCTAGAAGCATGAATTTCAGGTAATTTTTAAAGTGTCGTAAAAAAAAGGCAATTAATATTTTTTTATTAGTTATTTATTAATTTTTGAAGAGTACAGAAAAAAATTAAAAACTAAAAAAAAGTAAAAAATTTCAAAAATTATGAGCTGACGAAGTGGGGGGTCTCTAAAAATTTCCACGTGACCATGCCCATGATTTCAACCCTCCTAGTTATCTGAAACCAAAAAAAAAGATTATTAATCTAGAATAATGTCGCAATGGTCGGAGCTACGGAAAAGTGGGAAACATTTTTTTCACAAAATGGCAAAAAAAAAAATTTTTTTTGATCATTTTTTCTGGCTATTTCGAATTTTTTAAAAATAATAAAAATAAAAATTTTTGGATGGGGCTAGTTCCAACCATAGACAAGCCTATAAAGAAGACTCTATAAAAATTTCAAGTAAATCGGTCCAGTAGAACCTGAGAAATCGTGGGCATCGTTCCGAAAAAGTCAGTTTTGAGAAAAACGTGTTTAAAGTTTCGCGTTCCAGCCGGAACAGCTTGGATGCCGGGTCAGAAAAATGCCTATATCTCCGAAAATAATTTGAATTTAGAAAAAACCTCTTGTACACATATTCTTGAATAGTTAAACTTTGAAAATATAAAAAAATTTCGATTTTTTTAAATTTCTAGACTAGAATACCCTTTAAGAGACAGCGGTTACTCTAGCTAGGCCATGTCGTCCCAATGGATGAAAACACTCCAGCTCTAAAGGTATTCGACGCAGTATCCGTTGCTAAAAGCAGAAGAAGAGGATGACCTCCACTCCGGAGGAAAAACCAGGTGAAGCAGGACCTGGCTACACTTGGAGTCCTTAATTCGCGCCTAACAACGAAAAAGAAGAACGACTGGCGCGCTGTTGTAAGCTCATATGGAGACCAAACTTCACACGATAATAAAAAATGTTATACTAACCTCGTCCGGGTCAAATTTGATCAAATATTATTTCTTTCGAACCATACGGTTTATAATTATGTAAATTGTGAATTTATCTGAACTAAATATCAATTTCATTATTATTTCATGGCATTCAATTTATAAGAGTTTTTTCCATAGAGTTATGAATAAATAAAACAGTTACTAAATAATGTGAGCCTTGTTTCAAATCAAGGAGCAGTATTGAACTGCATTTTTAACCCTCTCATGCCCGAATTAAAATGCGCGGAGCTAAAACTTTTTTTAGGACAGATATATTAGTCTTAATTCAAGTATGAAGTGACAAAAATTTCAAAGTCCTTAGTGTCCTGGTTCGTTAGTTACAGGATGTTGCCTATAGGCAACTAAAACACAACCCAACAATAAACTAAACACTTTTCCAATGACTTATTTTTATTTTCAATAACTATCTTACCTTTATTTATTTATGTTCTTCTTTTGGGTTTACAATAAAACTGTTACGTTAATATTTTTAAACACTTTTTGCGTAAACGTATTTTTTCGCGGTCTTGACAATTTCACTCTACGAAAAACGCCAACTGAATGAACCCATTGCATAGCTTACAATAGAACAATTCACTGTAAGTTTTCACAATACATCAGACTACATAATGCAAAAAACCGCGCATAAAAAATTGAAATAACGGGACTTAGAAGCTTCTATGTACAATGTTGCCTATTGGCATAAAAGGGGTTAATAGAGTTTTTTCAGAAAGTGGTTACCCTGGAACATAATATTTAAATAAAAACCCCAAACTTCAGCCAAACACAATTTATTTTCTCAGGACTCACAAGGACTCAAGTTAGTTGAGTTGTCAGTTGTAAATAGGTATAACTATTTATGGGGGTATTTCGAAGGTCGCGACTAAAACGCTATATAACTTTTTGAGTTCTTAAAAAATTTTCAACTTACCTATTTCAATTTACTTATTGAGGTTCCTTTTTCATCGTCTCATTACACAAATGCTGTTGTCTTCAGAGCTCGAAGGATCATCTTTTCTAACCAGAACTGAAATTTTGATTTTAAAGCAGTTTTTTGTTAGACTTTTGAATATATCATGGAAAAAGACCTTTTTCAGAAGCTGACATAAATCTCGCGCTACTCATTTCAACGTTAAAGAAAGAAAGAAACAACAACAATAAACATTTACTTACAAAATTGCTTGCGATTTATTGCGCTTGAATTTAATTGTATACAATTCTATATATAAACGGCCGCGCTAACT